>PVNU02000359.1:0-52025 GCA_003013855.2 Liriodendron chinense
GCTAGCATGGATATGGAGATCGAGCAATTAGATGTTAAAACTGCTTTCCTCTATGGTAAGGAAGAAGAGATCTATATGCACCAACCAGAGGGGTTCGAGGTCAAGGGCAAGGAACATGTAGTGTGTAAGCTTAGGAAGAGCTTGTATGGGTTGAAACAAGCTCCGAGGTAATGGTACAAGAAGTTCGATTTGTTCATGTTGAAACATGGGTATGACAGAACAGAGTCAAACTATTGTGTGTTCACTAGCAAATTCTCTGATGGTGATTTCTTAGTTCTGCTATTATACGTTGATGACATGCTCATTATGAGAAAAGACATTAAGAAGATTGATAGGCTGAAACAAGAGTTGGGAAAGTCATTTACGATGAAAGACTTGGGCCTAACCAGACAGATCCTAAGAATGGAGATAACCCGTGATGGAAGCAGCATGAGGCCTTGGTTGTCATAAGAGCGGTATATTGAGAAAGTCCTAGAGTGGTTCAATGTGAATGCAGTGAAGTCGGTCAGTACTCTACTAGATGGTCACTTCAAATTGAGCGACAAGCAGTGTCCCAAGACGAAGGCAGAAGTGGATGAGATGCAGAAGATACCCTATGCCTCGGTGGTAGGAAATTTGATGTATGCTATGATGTATAGGCGCCCAAACATAGCATATGTGGTTGGTGTTGTCAGCTGATATCTTGCCAATCCTAACAAAGAATATTGAAGTAACAGTAAAGTGGATACTACGATTTCTGAGGGGCTCATCCAGTTGAGCCTATGCTATTGTGACAGAAACCCTATGTTAGAAGGTTACACAGATGCATATATGGCAGGTGACATAGACTTCAAGAAGTTTACATCAGGGTTCATGTTCACATTAGTAAGGGGAGTGGTCTCTTAGTAGAGTAAACTACAGAAGGTCGTAGGTTGTCCACAATAGAGGCTGAGTACATTACAGTCACAAAAGCATGCAAAGAGATGCTTTGGATGAAGATGTTCCTACAGGAACTTAGCCTGAAGCATGAGAAGCACGTGGTCTATTACGATAGCTAGAGTGCGATACACTTGAGCAAGAATTCAAGTTAGCATTCCAAATCGAAGCACATAGAGATTCGGTATCACTGGATCAGGGATACTTTGGAACAGAAGATGTTATAGCTTGAGAAGGTCCACACGGACGATAACGGGTCAGACATGATGACTAAGGCTTTGCTCAAGGGCAGGTTTAAGGCTTGTAAAAGCTAGGCTGGCTTGAAGACGATGAACTCCTCCTAAGTCAGAAATTAAGGGGGAGATTTGTCGGAGTTTTCCTCCTAACTATACAGAGGAGAGATAGTGCAATTTTTGGTAATCGATCGGTCGACACTCCCTAGCCGACCGGTCTGAAATTTGCTGGAATAGGGATTGCACGTTGGACTATTTTATGTCCAGTCCGACCGGTCGTTCGATCGGTCTGAAAATCAGTTTCTTTCACAGCAACTCTCTGAACTGTTTTTGGTTGCCTCTGACTGGTCGACAGCTCATGTGAACTGCTATACGTAATTTTCTATTTGGGTTCTAACTCTAGCATGAGGCTATAAGAGGGCTTCCAAATCGAGATTAACAATCCTAATTTAGAGTTCTACATGTCCAAGGTGAGAGAGAGAGAAAAAAAGAGGAAGAGTGGAAGAGAAAGAGAGAGAGGAAGCTTGTTGGAAGATGAGGTTTTGCTTGTGAAGGTGATCAACGGTGCAATCGACATCTCGGCTCTTCAACGTCCTCGTGCTCAGTGAGATCTCTCAGTTTTTAGTCCTTTTATTGTTTATCCATCCCTGCGTGGGTGAAGAAGGTTAAATCCAAGCGCGTTGTGCTTGTAATCGAGGTCGTAAACAGTTCTCTTGATAGTAGATTGTTTGTCTGGACGAGGTCCTATGGTTTTTACTTCTTTTGAGGGTTTTCCATGTAAAAATCTCTTGTGTTGTGTGGTTGGTAATTTTCTTTCGTTTATTGTATTATTATATCTCATAATTCAGGTGGTTTGGGGGGCGAGATCCAAAAGTTTTGTGCAACGCTCCCAATAGGAACACCAATATTGACTATCCATGTCTAAAATCTTTCCCATCTTATGGGGGGGGGGGGGGGGGGGGGGGGGGGGGGGGAGACCAAGTGCTGACCATCAACATCTCAAGCCTCTTAAGGCTTTCTAATCCGATGGTGGCATCATCATCGTATCAAACTTAAATGAATTAGAGGAAAAATGTCAGTCACGTAATTATATAATTTGCAGTATAATTACAGTTAACCTATTATACAATTTACTTCCACTATTCTTCATGAAAGTGGCCACAAGTAATTTCTCCACAAGGACGCGTTTGTTATGAGGTAAGGCTCCATTGTAACGATGGCATTTAATGCACTATTCTTCGTGGAACCAGTCACAGGCAATTTTTCCATGAGGATGCGTTTGTCGGGTATAATTCACTATTGTAATGATGACATTTTTTCTAATAGTAAGGATTGAATCTCCACCGTTGAAACATTCATGGGCAGCAGAAATTTTGTATTAAGTTATTGTGTTTTCAATTCATAAGCATCACGGTGGACCTTAGGGAATTTTCAATGGTGGGTATTTTTCCTGTCATGCAGACTGCTTATTTTGTGGACCGTGTAGATAAAACATATATATCATGATGGGCCATGGAGAACTGTCCAGCAGCCACCTCTCTACTGGCAAAATCAGTAGGCAATCCACGTTCAATTATCAACGTCTCAAGTCTTTCTAATGTGACGTGGTATCATCATCGCATCAAACTTAAATTAATTGAAGGGAAAATGTCAGTAGCGCACTGAAATTTGCAGTATAGTTATAGTTCTCGTGCACCTATATTTACAGTACTATAGCTACAGTTAACATATGACATAAATTTTCTTGAACTATTCTTCATGAAAGTAGCAAGAGGCAATTTTTCCATCACAGTTAGTCCTCGGAGCTTTGTGAAATTTGGCCCATAAGGGGTAATGCACCATTGCAATAATGACATTTACATGCAATTGCATGAGCTTTGTGATTGAGTTGACTAAATGGGCTGCGTATTGGGACTCGTTTGTAATTTTTCAAGCGCGGCTCGATAGCTAGTGAATACGTGGAATGCCCTGTAGGGCTTACCACAAGATCGAAAGTTAGGTGGGATTTAGTGTTATTGCTGAAATTTGGACAACACGTGAGGTCGGCTAATGCCACCTTGATGATAAAGTGACGTTCAGTCTTTTTTAAGAAGGAATCTAGAACTCTAATGATGATAATTTGATCCTGCATAGAGTATAGCAAGAGGCATAGGAGAGGAGCCGGTGTCTTGCAGGGGACTCATTAATGCCTAAATCAGGTGAGTAGGACAATCGTATAGGGTTTTAGAATGAATATTTGCGCACCTTGTTTTGTACGGAGAGTCCCTATTTATAGGATTCGTAGGGTATTTAATAGTAGAGTTGATTTATGATACATTAGGGAACTCCGCATTAAGTAGGAGTTATAGTTTGTAACGGTAGGAGGGATTCCCAACTGAGATAATACCGAGTGTCTGTCTAGTCCAAATAAGGCGGACAACGCCTAGACTTGTCACATGTTTCCTTAGATGATCGAGCTGACCTTGGATGCTCGATCGATGGAGCTTGGCATCCGAGCTCCTCATTTCACAGGTTCATGCTTGGTGATGTAGATGGTTGAGATCGTCCACCAACCTCTATAAGTGTGGTTTTGAGAACACTTGTCAGTGTCTTTCGTATCTTGGGTCTAGTAGCTTGTCCTCCCAAGCCTAGTACTCGGAATTTAGCCAAGCACTTATATATGGACCGTAGGGGCATGTGGGCTTTTCTCATGGCATATGAGCCAGCTCAGTATACCCACAACACCCAGCATGATATTTGTGAGAAAGATAGGTTTTGCGAGATTAATGTTACAGCTTGAGCCTGAAATTGAGGTAGATCCTAAACTCAAGTGAGCTGCACAAATAGGAAATGGTGAGGATTGAAGGTCCAACATTGAAATATTCATGAGCCACAAAAGTTTTGGATCAGGCTAATGTTTTTGTGTTTTCAGTTCATCCCAATAGAAATGATCTTATGAACCATATGAATGGCACATAAACATTAAGGTGGGCCTTAGGGAGTTTTCAATAGTGTGCATTTCTCTACCCATTTTTTTCCTATCGTGTAGCCTTCTTGAATTTTGGAATTGCTTCATTTCTTAGCCCATGTCCTAACATGATCTAACAAACAAAACAGATGACTAGGATGAATTTCTCACAAACATCACTGTGAGCTTAATTACCTAGCTTCCTATCTTAGAAAATTTCTATTTTCTGCCCTTAGGAAACATTCTGCGAGGGTGACGGGGAGATTTTCCTTCTTTGTTCAAACACAAGATATTCATTGTCATTACACGCTTCTACCGGGAGTTTTTTTGGAAGGTAACCATTATCTTGTATATTGTTTCCAATCAAGAGGTCTACTTAAATTATGGTTGGGGTTGATTTTTGGCCCATGGGCATAACATGGTGTGACACATTTGATGGTGGGGGTTGATTTCACATCAACACAAATGTGGAGCTCACTCAAGCCATGACTCAGTTTCTAAAAAATCCTATGAAAAAACTCTGCTAAGGATAGCCACCCTCATGATGTGTGTACAAAATTACTTCCAACCCACCCTTTATTTTCTAGAGACCCACCATGATGTATATCTGAGATGCACTCAGACCATTAGCTCTGTAATAGTAGGTCAGGATGACCCATGATTCAGGTGGGGCCACACCAAGGGAAACAGTCACCCTTGATATTTACAGGGCCTACCGTGATGATTATATAAAATCCACTCCAATCATCAGTTACCATCCCAAAACTTAGGCCTGGAGCATAAACATCAAGCCCATTCATTATTCAGATGGGCCACATGAAGGGAAATAGTTGGGAGGTTAAACATTACACTATACACTACTTGAAACATGGATGGGGCTGATTTTGGATTCGGTGCCTAACATGGGGTGACACACCTAGTGGTAGGGTGAATTTCACATGAACCCTATGGTGGGGCCCAATCTAAGATAACAACTCCCTTTAAAAAGAAACGTGAAGTAGCCTCCCCCTTGCTCCACATGAAATGTCAGACAAGTGAAATTTTATATCCTACTTAAAATGTGGAAGGCAATTTATTTTAAACTCTAGCAGGCTCGGCTGGGTTATGGACTTTTGGATGTCTTAGTCTAAGCTTTGCCCCATTTAAAAACGGGCTTATAACTTAAGCCTAAGTCTTCAGGGCTTGACAATCCAGACCAGGCCTGGCCTGCAAAAAGCCCGACGGACCTGCCCGTTGACCCCCCTATATTTGGATGTCTTCAACATAGAGCATTTCTGCCCCCGTAAATTTGGTTATGTCACACACACATGTTGAGTTGCTTGTGGATCTCTCTCTCTCTCTCTCTCTCTCTCTCTCTCCTATATAGCCCACAAGGGACGCGGATTAGCTACTGACAGGTTGAGTAGCTCTCTCGCCACTGAAGTGACGTCACCAACTTCTGTGGGCCCCACCGTGATGTGTGTATTGTATCCACACCGTCCATTCATTTGGAGAGATCATTTTATGGCATGATCTAAAGAATGAGACAGATCCAAAGCTCAAGTGGACCCCACCAAAGAAAACAGTGGGACAATGACACGACCGTTGAAACCTTTCTATGGCCCACCATGATGTTTATTTGAGATCTAACCTCTTCATAAGTTCACACAGACATGGGAGAAGGGAAGACACAAATATCAGCTTGATTGAAAACTCTTGTGGCCTCAAGAAGTTTTTAATGGTAGGAGATCAATCTACACTGTTTTCTTTGGTGGGTCCCCTTGAGCTTTGAATCTGTCTCCTTCTTTAGCCCATGCCTTAAAATGATCTCTTCAAATGGATGGACGGTGTGGATACAACACATACATCACGGTGGAGCCCACAGAAGTTGGTGACGTTACTTCAGTAGCGAGATAGCCACTCAACCTGAAAGTAGCTAATCCGCGTCCGCCCAGAAGTGCATGCAGTGAACGCCCTTTTCTCCACGCAGATGAGTTACATGTGGCATCCCCACTAGTAAATGGGAGCGGATTAGGTGAGACCCGGCCTCACCCAAGATGGTGCAGCCCTTACCATGGGGCCCACCATGATGTGTCCATTCTGTATCCACATCGTACATCTATTCTTCCATATCATTTTAGGGCAAGATACCAAAAATGAAGAAGATCCAACCATCAGTTGGACCATACCATAGGAAAGAGAGCTGATTGACCATTAATGGGCCACAAAAGTTTTGGATCAATCTGATATTTTTTTTTCCCTGCATCCAAGATTATGTGACCTTATGATCAGATTGGATGTAATAAACACTATGGAAACATTAAGGTGTTCCCTAAGTAGTTTTTAATGGTAGGCTGTTCAATTATCACTGTTTCCTAGAGTCTGGTCCACTTGAGATTTAAATGTTCTTCATTTTCGGTATAATGCCCTAAAATAATTTGGAAAAACGGATGGATGACATGGTACATAATACATACATCAAGGTGGGACCCACGGTAAGGGCTGCACTGTCTTTCGTGAGGCCGGGGTCCTAGTATATACAGAATTTTTTTTTTTTTTAATTGCAAGTGTACTTCACTAGGTATCTAAGTCATGTACCTACTTCTACTTACGTGGATTGATTTGATGTAAATGCAATCCATTCAATCCATCAAGTATGCAACTCTGTTTCTGACCGTCCTCCCAAAAATATAGGAGATCCAAAACTAAGGTAGGCGACCCTATAGAAAGTGGTATAAAATCATACCTTAAAAACTCAAACTCACATGTAATGGCCGGCCTTAGTATTGAAACAGTGAATTTTGTCGTTCCTTCATTTGGGATGGCATATAAGCACCACTGCCAGTCCTGCACATAAAATTAATAGTGGATATCTTACCCCAATTGTTGCATGTGGTACCTGAGTTTTGGATCAATTTAAATTTTAGGTTAGAGGTAAATATATGAGGCAGTAGTTCGATGGTTAGAGGTAAATATGGTACCTCAGGTTTTCTGCCCATATTTTTTTTATTAATTTGGGCCAGACCGTTGGCCGCAGCCAAGCCCACCAACAACCCTATTTAAGGGTCCACTTTTATTTGTACTTAACAGATTGGCGAGTGACCAAAACTGCCAGTGCAAAATCTAGCCAGTGACCAAAACTTCCAAATATGGTTTCTCGCTTTCTAAACAAACCCCACCTAAGTTTTGTGGTGCAGGAACTTTTGGCTATATGTGCATTTTTCCATCTTTCTATTGATCATGCAGTCCTAGCCATTATGTAGGTGGACCTTTTCCCATTAAATGTATATGTCGGAGTTGGTTTATAGGTTGGATTTTTTTTTTTTTATTCATGTGTCAAATTGCAAGTGTACCCTATAAAGTTCACAAGAAAGCAAATGGGCAGGAGCCTTTGGCAGGAAGCTTCTATGCTCTGAGAACCTAGGTGGGCCTCACTAAAAGGAAAAGGCAGGTAGGGAAATTCCTAACATTAAAACCTCCTCGAGTCCATAGTGATGATGTTTATATGCCATCCATACCGTTCATAACATCATTCCTAGTGGGATGAACTGAAAACACAAATGATATCCTGATTCAAAAATTCTATGGCCGTATGAATATTTCAACTGACGTTCAGTCCTCACATTTTCAGCCCTCTTGAGTCTTGGATTCGGTTCATCTTTTATCACATATCCTAAAATGAGCTCATAGAAGGGATGGATGGGTGTATTTCTCACAAACATCACGATGGGCCCCACCTATGTTCAGAGTGCAGGAACTTCCTGGGAAAGGCTTGGGAAGGAAATTCACGTCCTTTAATAGTGGATTTTTAGGGAAAGACTAGGTGGAGCCCGCCGCGATGTTTGTGAGGAATCTACCGTGTCCATTTGTTTTGTGAGCTTATTATATTTGGACTTGAGACCACAAAGAGTTGGATCCAAGACTCAAGTGGGTCGAAAACTTGGGCATTGATGGTGGCGGGGCTACAAAAGTTTTGAATTAGGCTAATATTTGTGTTTTCAGTTCATCCCAGTGGGAATGACGTCACGGACAGTATAGATGGCATATAAACATCACTATGGACCCTGGGAGGTTTCAATGTTAGGAATTTCTCTACCCACCAATTCCTTTAGTGCAGTCCACTTGAGTGTTGGATCCGTCTCATTTTTGGTTTCATGTCTTAAAATAAACTCACAAAATGGATTAATGGGGTGGATTTGTCACGAACATCACGGTGGGCCCCACCTAGGTTCCCAGAACTTGCGAAAGCCTTTAATAGTCATTAATGCCCCACGGGAGGAATATTGGAGACTTTAATAGTCCATACTTGACTTCCCGTCTCCTTTTTCCACACGCTGTGAAACATGGAAAAGCAGCCCACTCTAGAAAAAGGCTATACAGAGTACGACCATTCATACAAGCGTGTGAACGTGGATGTCCTAGAGAGTATGACCATTCATACAAGCGTGTGAACGTGGATGTCCTAGAGAGTATGACCATTCATACAAGCGTGTGAACGTGGATGTCCTAGAGAGTATGACCATTCATACAAGCGTGTACACGTGGACGTTCTAGAGAGCATGACCATTCATACAAGCGTGTGCACTTAGTTGTTCCAGAGAGTATGACCATTCATACAAACGTGTGCTCGTTGTGTACATGTACACCAACCTCCCAGTCCTGGGCTCAGTGCAGATGGAGGATTTCTTAGAAGCAGACTGAGTACGCTACTAATAACCATGCATCCAAAGACGGTAGCCCAGATTTTGATATTTTTTTAGGCATACCCGCTTGGGCTGGCAATGGGTCGGGTTGGGTTGCGGCTGGGTTTGGGCCAAAAAAATCGCCCATTTAAATAAATGGGTTGGGCTCAGTTTTAGCCCAACCAGCCTAACCTGCCCATGCAGTGCATCACAACCCAACTTGACTTCACCCACCATAACCGAAAACAAAAAATACCCATGCTATAGTTTTAGTCCATTCTAAATCAAGACAGAATCTAACAGCTAATGCATGTTATGAAGAAGCAAGAATCACACTACTTGTAGACATGAGTTGCAATAAACAGTAGTAGAGGTACTCAGGAACCACACTGCTTTAGACATAAGTGGCAATAGACAGTAGCTGAGGTACTGCATATCTGGGGTGTTCAGGTGGGTGGATCAGATGAGCCCGACCCGATTATAATTAAATGGGTTGAGTCTGGTTCAGGCTCAAGAAATTTTAAATGGGTCAGGTTAGGTTACATGATAATGGGCTATGGCCAGATTTCTTAGCTCGTTTATTAAATAAGTCGGGCTTGGGCTGACCCCGACCTGGACCGAACCTAACCCATTTCCAGACTTAAAAATGACCAATGCCCAAACTGCCAGTTCAAAATTTGGCCATAGGCTTCAATTTGCTCGTCCTTTCAAGCCTGGTTTGATGAGCTTTCTCAGTGAGTGGGCTTCCAAATATGGTTTCTGCACTTTCTAAACAAAACCCTATCGAAACCACAAATGGGTGCTGTTCAAGTAATGCCATATGTGCATTTCCATCTTTCCATTCTTCGTGCAGTCCTAACCATCAAATAGGTGGACCTTTTACTGTTGTTTGCCGTGACCATGGGATAACCAGTTGGATTTTTCTTTTCTTCATGCATCACATGGTAGGCGTGCCAAAAGTCCACATGACAACAAATGTAACAGAATTAACAAGGGCCCACAGGCTTTGTGGAGTCCCAAGGACTTGGGACTTTCTTCAGCATTTCACTACACTTTCCTTTTGCCTTATCTTCCACACGCTGTGAGAAATGGAAAAACATAACAAGGGGTATGACCATTCAATCGTAAAACTTCCTAGAGTGTATGACCATCATAAAAGTGGACTCGGATTCGACAGTGACCCTCTACTATCGAGGTTTCCATACTGGTGGGTGCTGTGGGCCCCACCATGATATATGTGTTTTATCCACACTGTCCATCCTTTTTCCAGCTCATTTTAGGGCATGAGCCCAAAAAAGAGGCAGATCCAAATCTCAGGTGGACCACACCACAAGAAAACATGGTCAGCTCATCATAAAAACTTCCTAGGCCCCACCTAATGTTTATTTGCCATCACGCAAACATGGATGAGGGGAAAACACAAATATTAGCTTGATCCAAAACTTTTGTGGCACCAGGAAGTTTTTAATGATGGGCGTTCTATCACTGTTGTTTCTTATGGTACAGTCCACCTAAGATTTTATTTACTTCATTTTTGGGCTCATGCCCTAAAATAAGCTGGAAAAAAAATGGATGGACAACATGGATAAAACATATACATCATCGTGGGGCCCACAGTACTGATCATTATTGACCTCATCACCAGAGGGGTCACTACCCAATCCCAATAGAGGTGGTGAGCATGTGCATTAACCTCCTAAGTCCTAGGCCACTCTATATGGAAAATTACTTTGGTTCATGTAACGTTGAGGGGTAAAATGAAGAGATCATAATTTTGTATGGATGCATATTTGAAAGCATATAATGATCTCGCTGTCGATTTATTATGAATGAGTGGTCTAATTAAAGTGAAGTGAATGATCAAATAGCTTAGTTTATTTCAACTATTGGTTTGTTGAATGGCCAAATATACTCTGAAGGCAAGATATTTATGCGGGTGTATTTGTGTATATAAGTAGGTATAAGAGTGTATATATATATATATATATATTTGCTAAAAATATATGCGTAGCAATATAAATCTATTTGCTAAAAATATATGCGTAGCTGAATCCTTACGCACTTAGATGCGCGCAAATTTTTTTGAGTCATTACAAGAAGTTCCACCGTTAATATCTTGAGAACTATGCATAATTTATGGTTGCATGTTTATGCCACCCTATCCACTCATCTAATGCTCCAAACCAGGATGAATGGATTCAGGGGCAAAGCTAGAATTTTCTTCCAATGGGGCGAGGAACAAGCATGAAGCAATGGATGGACGGAGTGGATTTCTCACAAACATCACTGTGGGCCCCAACTAAGTTCCCAGCGCAGGAATCCGTGTCCTTTGGGTAGCATTTTCATTGTTGAAGTGATGTAACAAAGTTCTATGGGGCCCACCATGATGTATGTGCTGTATCCACACCGTCCATCCATTTGGAGAGATCATTTTAAGGCAAGCACCAAAGACTAAGGCAGATCCAAAGCTCAAGTGGACCCCACCACAGAAAGGGGGGGGGGGGGCGCAGAACTTTTTGATCAAACTGATATTTTTGTTTTCCCTCCATCCATGTCTGTGTGAAATTATAAACAGGTTGGATTTCAAATAAACATCATGGTGGGCCCTAAAAAGGTTTCAACGGTGGGCACCACTATCCCCAGTGTTTCTATGGTGGGGTCCATTTGAGCTTTGAATCTGCCCCATTGTTTGTTCCAAGCCATAAAATGATCTCTCCAAATGGCTGGACGGTGTGGATACAACACATACATCATGGTGGGGTCATGGAACTTGGTGACGTAACTTGGAACCCGCAGTAGCTAATCCATTCTGTGTTTCCTGCCAAAGCTGTTTCAAGAAGTTCCTGCGATGAGAAGTTACATGGCCCAATTGTGATGTTTTTGATCAAGTAATACTGTCCATCCGTTTTCCCTACTTATTTTAGAGGACAGGAGGCAAAAAATGAGGCAGGTCTAAGGCTCAACTGGACCACACTCTGCCCCTGATTCCGCGTACCTAGCAACAAACACCATGTGGCCAAAAGGCACGTGAGATCCATCCCGTACTAGTTCGATTTCAGACTTTCAAGTACTGGTTAGATTCTGTGAATTGATTTTCAGTATATCAGCCGTCCACATGTTATTGTACATAATCAATGGTCCTATGCAATTTAAAAAAAAAAGACTGGTGCTGCTGCATTTTGAAACGAATTAGGTATGAGAGGTCATTGTGGTCTGATTAGATGTTTAGCATACGCCCGTGTAAATTTTTTGATCAAGGGTTGCGTAATAAAATCTCTGAAAAGAATACCTCTTCGGACAAGGGCCCTACAATTGGTAATCTTCAAAGGAAATTTTTTGACTCCGGCTACGCTGGACAACTGTATTAAATTTGAAATTTCCAAAATTTTTGAATGGTGTTTTGTTCCTTGTATTCCCTACAAAGATGGATAGAACAAGGGGGATAGTAAATCAAACAAATTGCTCCTGTGCAGAGGTGGTGGTTTCAGAGTATGGATAAGAAAAACTCTAGTAAGCTTACATTCTACTGCTGAAGATCAATGATAATGGGCTGAGCATTACCAAGTCCTTGTCTCTAGAACTAGTTTTGTTTCATACACTTGCAGTGGTTGATGCAGCAGAGTAGCTCCCTCGAATAAACGAGCCACCGGTTGTGGCAATTTGGCCCTGGTTCCACCACCAGAACGAGGTGATTTTTTAACAAGAAGATTCTAAACGAAAGAAAAAACTAGTGATGGTGCAGCATGCAAACAGAGATATTGTAGATCTCTCTCTCTCTCTCTCTCTCTCTCTCTCTCAACAGTCCATTAAACAGAGCCAATGTTCTTCAGTTACAAAACCCAAGTTACTATGATCATTGAAATTCTTTCAAAGAGGAATTTATATTAAAGAAAAGAAAGAAAGCACATGGATTAGAGGTGCTAGCTCCCAAGCCATATCCGTGCCTGTGCTTATGAAAAATTGCTTATGGCACACACTTCCATGCTCCTCAATGCATAGTTTCTATGAGGGGTTCAAACCCTTACAATTGAGTAAATTTGGCTACCTGTTCCATGTGAGATAGTATCTCTTAAAACCATTCAACAACAACAATAAAGAAGCCACTTATTCTAATTTAAAACCACAGAACAAAAGCTTTCAATTTGTGTCGTGTAACTAGTTGGTCAAGAAGAGAGACAAAAGCTCCACATTTTAACTTGAGAAAAATGTCCTGTACTACATTTAAGATCTCCATTCTAGGAGATACATAGTTCATATAATCCATCTAGAGTGGGCATTGCATAGGCCATAGGTTTTCATTACAGGAACATTTACTCCATTTGCACAAACCGAAAATCCTGAATAATCTCTGAATATCCTCAACAACAATCTGCTCCAAGAACAAGGGTCTATTTGGGCGATGATGCCTTAAACGCGCCGCTGAATAGCATTTTCAACAAAAATATGCTCCAAGAACAAGTGTCTATTTGGGCGATGCCTTAAATGGGCATTTTCATCCGAAAATTGAAGTTTTAAAGTGTTTGGTGACGCTCTTATATGCATCCAAAGCAATTTTAACTACCATCTTAATTTCTTTGTGGCTGGTCCATGGTATATGTCTTAGGGTCCTAGAATCCAACGAGAAAGCCGGCTTGCCAATCTCAAATAGGAAATAAATGAATCTAAGCAACAATTAGGAACCCGTTTGATAGACACCTTAAAATGAGTTCATTTCATTTTAATTAATCGTGTTTATGCAAGAGAAATGCTTCAATGCTCTTAAATGACCATAAGTTATGATACTCCTAGTTGGATTGGGACACTTAGAAAGTCCAATCCATTGATCTAGACTGCTCATAGGTCCAACACCAATTTCATGGGCTACCATGGAAAAAATCACACTAATCTAACAAATAGCTTTTGTTTAGTGGCCCTAAACATGGACGGTCAAGTTCATTTATACGAAAGTAAGTTTAAGAAACAATATGATCCATCCATTTATTAGGAACCATCATGGATTACTCTTGGTGATTCTGTATAACCACCTTTCTTTAGCAATCATAACCATCCCATCCATGGTTTGGGAAAAGGATGGCTATAGAAAATTACACTAAATCAAGGGTAATTAGATTATCTGATCAGTTTGACTTTTGCAGGGCAGCTAGAGCTGGGCATGGGTCATGTCAACTCGGCTAACTCAACTCGTCCGACTCGGTTCAGAACCGACTTGACCCGAACCGAATGATTGAGTCGTTCCGGACCAGGTACATGTGGTCTAATCTGAACTCCAACGGAGTCAAGTTCGGGTCAACCAGTTGTCCGACTCGACTCGGACTGAAATCCGACTCGACTCGGACTGAAATCCGACTCGAATGGACTGCTCATCCTCGACTCGGGTTCGATCATATGGATGAAATGGTTATTTGAAAAACAAAAGTAAAGAAGACGTGTGATGTAAAAAGCTCTTTCTAAGTAACAGTAGCTTTACTCACTCATCTCCTCATCATCCAATGCACTGAAACCTCCAAACATAAAAACCAACTTGAGAAAGAAGAAGAAGAAACTGAACAGAAAGCTACAACTCAAAACCCATATCCTTCTTATTCTCTCCTCCCTTCATTCCCAAGAGAATGAAACACCATCTACAACACATTTTTCTCTAATTAAACTTGGAAACCAGAATAAAATCAGTCCAACACAGAGAAGAGAATGAGGAGGAGGAAAGAGAAAGAAGGCAGTAAAAGGAAAAAATGAGGGAGTATTGTGGGAAGGTCGCATTGGATAGTGGAATTGGAGACAAAACGGAAAGCTCTAAGAGTAAATCCGATAAAGCAGCGGAGGCAGGCTGTCTGCCAGTGACCCAGACGTTAGCAACTCAGCTCCCATCCAGACCGTCTATATTGTCAAGTCTACTGTGGATTGAGGACCACTTTGTTTTCTCCCATATCATATGCTTCTGACCATTCAATCGTTTTCGTATTGATTAATACAAAATGTTTCATTTCATGGCTAGATTCCTCCACTCTTCGGGATTTTTATATATCTACAATGCTTCGTTTGATTAAACATTTCATGGCTAGATTCCTCCACTCCTCCGAATTTCTATATATCTACGATGCTTGGTTTGATTAGTAATATTAACGGTCTGGATCAACTACCAGTGGGTCCCATTTTCAGGAAATGAGTGCGTCAGTACAGCATTTTACATTATGGTGAGTCTCGTCTCGTCTCGTCTCGTCTCTGTCATTACTTGGCATAGGTATATAAATATTATATGCTAAAGTACCGTAGAGCATTGTAATCCATACCCAAAACTGACGGTATCATTGCATGCATAAATGCCCCTGCCACGCGTCCTGCATATACTTCCAATCCTAACCGCCAGGGCTCGCTGTGGTGCGCCCGGTGCAGATTCGACCCGACTCGGTTGCTGTGACCATGTCGGACTCCGTCCAGGTTAGTCCAGGCGAGACTTGGACCCGGATCGAAACCAGCACACTGGACTCCATACTGAGTCGGTCGAGTTCGAGTCAGGTCTAATTCGAAATTGGATCCGCCGAGTCCTCCCTAATTCAGTCCGACTCGACTTGATGCCCAACCCTAGCCGAGTCCTCCCTAATTCAGTCCGACTCGACTTGATGCCCAACCCTAATAGTCGCTCATGCAACCGGGCAATTCAGATTTGTTGATTGGACTGTCCAAGTGAATCATTGCAACTAGGAGCACTTCTCATATACATCAGATGTCATACGTCTTTTTGGTGAGAAATTTAAAAATAATCTTAATAACCAACCATTATGATCAATGCATAATTACGATTAACTAAATAAGATGAACACACTTTTAGATGGCTACCACACAGGCCTAATGTTTATATGTTATCTATTAATCTTACTCTCCTAACAGGAAATCAATGAGATGTATTTGAGCATTTGCTTCAATTGTTGACAATGCATTTCAACATCGAGGTCCGGTTTGTTGGGGTGTTCCCCCTCAAGAGAGAGGAGAGAAGTGCAGTTCGAGGGTCATCGGGTGATCGACCAAGCCTGGTCGAGTGATCGAAACTCCCCAAGATTGGTTAGTTGCTTGCTGGGTTGTTTCAGACAGTTTAGGGCAACTGACGTTTAGTGATCGGGTGACCCAGGCTTAGTATTAAGCAACTGAAGGTTGGAGTTCAGGCGATCAAAACTTGGTAGAATTTCTCTGTAGCTCTCTAGACAGTTTTGACCAAGTTCGAGCGACCGAACCCACTTAGGTCGATCGACCGATGACCGCGCGACTGCTTTGTGTAGTTTCCTATTTTATTTCCAATTCCAGTTCTAAGTGCTATATAAGCAAATGCTAATGTAGGATTAAGGTAGAAAGAACAAAGACATCATACGTTCTAGAGCAAGAAGAGAGATAAAAAGAAGAAGAAGAAAAAGAAGAAGAAGAAGAAGAAGAAGAGGAGAGAGAGAGAGAGGAAGATTGGGGAGGGAAAAGAAGACCAGGCTCGTGAAGTTCATCCACGTCGCTGGTTCTCATTCAAAGCCCCTTCAAGTTCATCTCATTGGTGAGATATCTCCATTATCTATTATCTTTGATTGTAATCCGCCATTGTGGGTGAAGTCTATTGTATCCGAGTGTGCGAAATTCGTGATTGCTGTGTAATAAGTTCTTACATAGTGGATTTGTTGACTAGACGAGATCCCGTGTGTTTTACCTTTGTTGGAGGGTTTTCCAAATAAAATATCATTGTGTCATGTGTGATTGTTTGTGTTAATTCACACACACACACACACATACACACACATCTCATAATTCAAGTTAGTTGGGGATTGTGAGCTAGATCTGTTGGTTTGTGCATCGTTCCCCAACAAAAGTGGTATCAGAGTGTCCAGTTAGTGGAGAATGAACCATGGGATCATTTAGATTGTGGATGGTGGCTCCTCAAGGATGATCAACTTAAATGAGTCTAAGTGGCCCCATCTCGAAGGCTAAGATGAAGGATTTGCCTTATTGCAAAGACTTGTATGGACCAATTACAGGTGAATCGGCTAAACCTGCTTTCTAGTTCTACTTCTTTAGTTTTTAATGTTTTTCTTTTTGAGATTTAGTTTATTCATGATGATGGTGAGCTAATCTCTTAACTAGGGCTAAGGGGTGATGTTTCTAATTAGCCTATGATGTTCTAGTTCTAGAGATTCAAATTTTAATTTGATTGTTGAAACTAGATTGATTTGGTTTGAATAAAGTTTTAATTTTAGTTTATGCTTTGATTCATTGTAGACTTAGGGCATAATGGATGCTTAGGATTCTCTGAAATTGAATTTGTTAATTGTTTAATTAAAAAAATGTTAATTTGTAAAATCTCTTGACCTATTGTGATCTGTGGATATGGTGGATGCAATCCCTGTAATCAATCTACTTTGTGCTTTAAGAGGGAATCAATCAATTGAAATATGGATATTGTTGGAATTTTGATTGATGTTTTAATGATTTTATATTTTGATTGGATGGAATAGAATTTCGATTCCAATTGAGTTATCTAATAGAATAAGAAACTAGACCTATAGAAGTGAATCCTTGGCGCTCTACTACTTATGATTATTAATTTCATTTTACTAAATTCACTATACTTTGTCTAATTAATATTCTAGTTTAGATTAGCCTTAGTAGCTGATGTAGAACGGGTCGCTGATTATTTCATGGCCCAGATGGAGCAAAAGAAGACCGGTCGGGGTCGAAAGTGATCCGGACTGTCAGGACCGTAAATCGGTCGTATCTCACAATCCGAAATGAGCTACGCCGGGTTGCCCAAGCCGGAATCGCGAGATTCGACCGTATCGACAGTCATTAGGCTAGTTTATTTTCAGTTTTACTATTTATAGTAAGTTTTAATTCGATCATAACTTTGCATCTGTAGGGTTTTAGAGTTAGTGCCCAATATGAAAAGGGCTTAGAATATTTAGTAGAACAACGTGGTTGAGGCCGTTTGATAACTTTCTATTTTTGGTCGAAAACCAAGAGTTCTAGTATGATTGAACGACTTCTATAAATAGTAAGTTTACTATTTATAGTAAGTTGCGTTTTCTAGGAGTTTAAGTTGGAGTTGGAGTCTGATACTTTATCTAGGGTTTAGTTTCTATTTATATGCATTGTAATTCCGTTTTGATTCATTCAATCTTCAATAAAGCAATTATTTGGAATTAAATTCCTCTTTTTTTATCTTTTATTTCTTCTCGTGGATTCGAGAAACTATCGGTTAGGGAGACGGTGATCGACCTACCACGTCCTCCCTGCATTAGTAGCATTGTAGAATCATGCTTACTCTTACATAGTCCTTGAGGAAGTATCTCGGTCTCACCGAATTATTACTATTTTCCAGCCCTATACTTGCGGTTGTCAACGGGCGTCCACATAGTAAGCTTTTCCTGGTCCAGATGCAAGGCATGCGCCAGTATTGCTTATCCAAAGTTTGTTTAAACAGGAAATGAGAAGGAAACGCCTAAGTCTTGTTGATTATCAACGTCTCAATTCTTTCTGACCTTACGTGAAGGACACGCCCAGGTGTTGTTGATTATCAACATCTCAATTCTCAGTGGAGATGTTCTTCCTGGTCCTGACGTAAGGCATGCGCCAGTATTACTTACCGAGATCTTGATTGAAACTGGAAATGAGAAGGAAATGCCCAAGTGTGTTGTTGATTATCAATGCCTCAATTCTCAAGTCCTTCTGCCATTTTCTTGGTCCAGACGTATGGCATGCGCCAGTATTACTTAACCGCGAGTTTGATTGAAACTGGAAATGAGAAGGAAATGCCCGAGTGTTGTTGATTATCAACGTCTCAAATCTTTCAAACCTTTAAGTGAAGGAAACGCCAAGTTTTGACTACCGAGGTCTCAAGTCCTGATGATGTTTCAATACATGATTTTCTTGAACTTTTCTGAGTTTTTTTTTTCTTTTCTTTTATTTGTTCTTTTTTTTTGTTCTTTTTTTTTTTTTCCTTTAAGGTACGTACTTTCAACATCTGAAATGGTTTTTAGATAATTTAGATAGAGGTGGGCACAAACTAAGCTAGCCCGAAAGCTCAGCTTGGATTGGTTTGAAAAACCTCGGCATTGATTGGTTTGAATAGAGGTTCAAACCAAACCAAACCTCAGAGACAGTCCGATTGAAAAAACCAACCAAGCTCAAACTAGGGTAAGCATTGGCTCGGCTCAGCTCGAAGCTTGGTTTGATTCAGCTTGATTCAGCTTATAGATTATAAGCACACAGTTTCCTATGGTGTGATCCACTTGAGCTTTGGATATGATTCCATTTTGGGATCATGACTTACAAATGATATGTAAAAACGGATGAACGGCGTGGATAATACATTATATATATACATGATTGTAATAGAAGTTATACTCTACCAGTGTATCAAATCTGCAGTGGAATACGGGTTATTTAAGTCCCACCTTCCTTCCCGAGTAGGCAGTACAAACGTAGACAATACCATCTCTCTCTCTCTCATGGCTGTCATCCTTCTCTTTCTCCTCTTTCTCTCAATATTTTCTACTGCAACAGCTCAACCAAAAAATACAAATATGACCCTCCGTTCTGTTCTCTCTGCCACCAGCGACCCCACTTCATTGCTCTCACCTTCTGGCCTATTTGCTTTCGGTTTCTACCCTGAAGGCACTGGCTTCAGAGTCGGAATATGGTTGGAGAGAAGCCCAAACAAGACAATCGTGTGGACCGCAAACCGAGGCGGCCCACTTGTTTCTAGCACCAGTACAGTGGTCTTACGGAACGATGGTCTCTTTCTACGGAACGATAAGATAATTTCGAGGGGTATCTCATCTGCTTCCTGCTCTTCAGCTTCAATGCTCGATTCAGGCAACTTTGTTCTCTACAATTCCGATTACAAAAGCATCTGGGAAAGCTTCGATTATCCGACTGACACCATCTTAGGGGGCCAATCCCTTCTGTCGGATAATGCACTGTTGTCAAGCAGATCAGAGACTGACCATTCGATCGGGCGCTTTCGGCTGAGCATGCAATTGGATGCGAACCTTGTGTTGTACGCGAAAGTGAATGGTTACACCCCTGATGATGCATATTGGTCAACAAACACATACGGAAGAGGAAACGGATGGAGACTACAACTATACCAAGAAGGCATCATGTACCTTGTTAATGGCAGTGACTACAATACAAGTTTTGTGGCAAAAGCCACCGTTGCCAACAACGGAATTGTCATCTACCGTGCGACCCTCGATATTGATGGGATGTTCCGCTTGTACTCCCACAGCTTCGCACAGGACGGTATCTCATCAATAATGACCATCCGTTGGTCTGCCTTGTCAAATAAATGTATGGTGAAAAATATCTGCGGAATTAACAGCTACTGCACTTTGGCGGATGAGCAACCCAATTGCCTTTGTCTGCCTGGTTACAATTTCACCGATCCTCATCAACAGTTCGACGGCTGCAGCAGAAACTTCACTCTGGAAGGTTGCATGGGCAATAAAGAAAATTTTACTCATGAAATTTTGACAGTGGAAGGTGTGGCGTTTGGAGATCATCACGGTTACTATGCTATTTTATCAATCAGTAAAGAGGAATGCGGAAAGGTTTGTTTGGACGATTGTAATTGTGAGGCCGCGATCTTTGAAAATACCGAGTGCAAGAAACTTACGCTTCCATTGAAGTATGGGAGACCAAGCGAGTCAGGCCCAACTATTGTTTTCATCAAGGTGGGTACCGAGAGTCCCGGGGATGAAAACTCCAATTACTCTCCAAATGCAACAGGGATGGTAGTTGTCAAAATGAAGAAAGAGCCACATGGAAAGATTTTAATTGCAGGTATAGTTCTTGCCTCGTTTTCAGTTGTCAGCATTTCTTTTTCCTGTTTTCTTATCTACAGGAATCGAGCACAAAGCTATAAAAGGATGACAGAAGAGAACAATTTGAGTTTGTCTGAGGAGATTGTTCTGCGATCATTTTCTTACAACGAGCTCGCAAAAGCAACGGACAATTTCAAGGAAGAGTTGGGAAAGGGTTCTTTTGGAACAGTATATAAAGGGACCTTATACAACAGCTACATGACGGTTGCTGTGAAGCGACTTGAGAAAGTGATTGAAGAAGGAGAAAGGGAGTTCCGTAATGAAACGAGGGCCATAGGGAGAACTCATCATAGGAACTTGGTGCGATTGCTCGGCTTCTGTGATGAAGGTTCTGCAAGGCTTCTTGTTTATGAATACATGAGCAATGGATCGCTTGCAGACCTTCTATTCAAGTCCCAAAGCCGACCTGATTGGAAAGAAAGAGTGAGAATTGCACTAGATGTCGCCAGAGGGATCTTCTATCTACATGAAGAATGCGAGCCCCATATCATCCACTGTGACATAAAGCCTCAAAACATACTCATGGATGGCTTTTTCACTGCAAAGATATCCGATTTTGGGTTGGCAAAGCTGCTTATGCCTGATCAAACGAGAACCTTTACTGGGGTCAGAGGGACAAGAGGGTACTTAGCACCTGAATGGCACAAGAACACACCAATATCAGTGAAGACAGATGTTTATAGCTACGGGATCGTGTTATTGGAAATTATATGTTGTAGGAGGTATGTTGAGTTAGAGGTTCCAGATAATGAGATGATTCTCTCTGAATGGGTTTATCAATGCTTCATGTCTGGAGAGTTGCATAAGCTTTTGGGTGGAGAAGAAGTAGAAGGGAAGACTTTGGATAGGATGGTAAAGGTAGGGTTGTGGTGTATTCAAGATGAACCGGCTCTTCGTCCTTCTATGAAGAATGTGATTTTGATGATGGAAGGGAACATGGATATACCAATTCCCCCATCTTAATATGTATGCTTCCTTTAAATGCGTTAGTGTTTTTATCTGAAATGTGTTGTCTTCTTTATCCTCCTTAGGAGTTGTTTGTGTATGATCTCAGTTTTCTGTTTAATTAGACCAATAAAACCAATATTGTAAAGACGTATTGTATGGAAATTCTTTTGGAGTGTTTAATCTTACACTATTGCTGAAGATCATATATCTTGATAACGAAAATTCTGTTGCTTGGATGATCATGGGCCGAGCATGACCAAATGATCGTCTTTAGGACTATTTATGCTTCATAGATGTGAAGTTGTTATGCAGCAGATTAGCTCCCTGGAATAAACGACCCACCAGTTGTAGCAATTTGACATTGGTTGCACCATCAGATCGAATCAGAGGACAGAGAGCAGGAGCTGATTGTTTAAGTGTAAGATTTTTTTTTTTTTTTGTTAAACCATAAGATTCAAAACAAAAGGAAAACTAGTTATGGTGAAGCTTTCAAACATAAAGAAAGATTGCAGATTGCTTTCTCTCTCTCGTGTACCAGTATGTTGAAGGTACAGAAAAATGAGCTCGGATTAGGTACTACCTGAGCCTGTCTCAAGCTCAAGACAGGCCTGACATGGCACATACATGTCACATTTGTATTGGTGAAGGGCATGTTGTCAGAAGAGACCTGCCACATCAGCATGCCTGACACAATCATGTCACGCCTCCTCTCCCCCAATGCCCACGTACTAGCCTATCTTGAGCTCAGGATAGGCTCGGGTAGTACCTAATCCACGCTCCAAAAAAATTCAGTGCCGTCTATTATCATTGGTCCACATCATAGCTAATGACGTCAGCTCAAAAATCCCATTTTTTGATCTCGCACCTATGGACTCTGTTGATGCTGAAAATTAATCAACAGACGAGACGAGGATCCCTTGATCTTGACGGTTGGCTGATGTTGATCTTCCCCTTGAGAGAAGCTTGGATCTAAGCAAAAGATTCCCTGGATCCTGTAGAGCACAAGAGAAAGCTAAGGGGGGTGGCTGGGATCCAGCCGTTAGCCCTCCGATGCCTAAATTAGTTGGACCTTGAAGGATTAAATATCTCTCTCTTTAGATCAGTTTTTTTGTCATACCTTGATAATGGAGAGAATGCTTCAATTTATAGACTTAGGTCCTGAGATTACGTTCCTTTCTTGCCATCGTGATACTTGTAGAGGAAATCTCGAGTTTCCGAGATTTCCTGAGTTGTCTCGTGATCTTCGGGGATCTCTGGTTAGTTGGTTAGAGACTTCCCGGATTCTTTTCCTCTTATTACGCACAAACTTAGAGAATTGCAGTAACACAACCAGCTCGTTACGATGAAAGAGGTCGGCTCTATGAGGTCGTTTATAGGAATCACTTCTTTTCCCTAGGCTGGGTTGGTTAGACTTGACGACCTGTTTTTGGGTCGTTCTGTCTATTCTTATGTCAGATTCGAGCTGAGCAAGCTGTTCCAAATCTATCTCCAGGTCAGCTCGTATTCTTCTCGCACCAGTCCTGAGGTCAGCTCGTATTCTTCTCACAACAGAAGTCCCCCCACTCCCGAGTCCAGCTCGATTGTCTCGGGAGTAGCTTAATAAAGAAGATACGACGATCTAGATTCTTTTGGCGTTATACAGCTGTAGTGCCGCCATCTCGACGGGCGGGAAAGCGGCATTTAATGCGTCGTTCAAAAAATCGAGGCGCCATCATTCGTTTGTACGACGTATCAGCGCTCAACAGAATATTATTGAACAGGGGGATGCCACGTGTCCGGAATAGTGCGTTACTTTTTGTACGCTTCAACCAAGAGCCGCCACGCGGAATCATTTCATTAAATGCTGAAGAGTCCTTTGGGTATAAAACTCGAGACTTAGTGAATTTCGAAAAAAATCTTTCTCTTCTCCGATTTTGCTTTCCTTTCCTCTCAGATTCTTCTCCTCCATTCTCTGATACCTCTCATCTGGCCGGTATACCAACATCTAGGGTACGCTCCTCTTACCCTCAGAAGGTCTTCTTCTCTTCTTAATATTCTTCAAATGTCGGAGACCTCTTGCTCTGATGCCATACCCATGGTGAGGTTCGGGGATTCCGAATCGGACCCGCCTCTGTCTGAGCATCAGGAGATGGAACCCAGAGAATCCCATTCCAGGACAGCTGATCCTATGAATGAAGAGGAATTCGACGTTCCTGAGCCAGAAGTTGGATATGGAACGGCTCAGAAGGATTTTTTCGAGCGGGATGGCGTGACCTCGCAGATTACCCAGAAAGAACTGGATGCTGCGAGGAGAACGTATGGGATTCCCGAATCCGTAGAACTTAGGATTCCGGATCGAGCTGATAGGCCGAGCCGACCTTGCCGGGGGGAAACTATCATCTCCCTGATGTATTTAGAGGCCGAGCTGAGGTTGCCTCTGCACCCCTTTGTGCGAGAGGTCCTTAACACCTTAGGTCTCGCACCAAGCCAGCTGCAACCTAATGGCTGGAGGTGTATGGTGGGATGGTACATCTTGTGACAGAGAGTAGGAAATAAAGAACTGACCTCGAACGAGCTGTTCTCCATGTACAGTCTTAAGTCTCTGGGAGGTTAGGGTCTTTATTACTTCTCTTCTCACCCGGGTCAGGGAGGCTCGATAGTGACCGACCTGCCATCCTCCACAAGAATTTGGAAGAGGAAATGGTTCTTTGCGTTGGGGGATTGGGAGGCTTCATCGGATGAGCTTCGCCCTCTGGAGCATAGGGTTCGAGCTGACTTTGCTCTGCCAGGTCGAGCTGCACCTAGATTTTTCTTTGAACTTCTAATACTTTTTATTTATGCTTTTTTCGATTCTGAAGCGCATCCCCTTATCTGTGCAGCTTCAGTGGCCATCAGAGTAGCCCTTTCTGCGGTACAGGAGACGCAGATACGAGCTGCCAGAGAGTATCCACTCGAAGAAAGAAACTTCCGCAGTCTAATCCCTGTAGACTCCGTCTTTGAGTCAGGTCAGCTCGTGAACAGAGCAATGTTGCTATTTATATTTTCCTCGTCGTTTCTCCATACGTTATGTCCTGACATGTTTCTTTATGTTTTGGACAGGCATGGCACCAAAGGCGATCTCCAAATCCCGCAAAATTCCTGCTCGGCTCCTTGAGCACGGGGAGAGCTCGGCGGAACCTCCGAGCAAAAGGGCAGCCACGGAGGCTCAGAGGCAACAAAGGTTGCCTCAGTAGTTTGTGTGCGGGTCTGGGAAACCTCTGGGCTCATCCCCTGCGAGGGGTGAGCCTCTGGCCGTCCAGTCTCCCGCTTCCGAGGTTCCGGTCGTCAACGTGCCGGACACCTCAGATTCCCGGGTCGAGCCGTCTGCGGGCCGACCTGCAACTCGTGCCAGTTCGTCTGGCACTCCGACAGCGTCGACTTCAGCGGGGCCTGCTCGCACCCCTGCTAAGGTCGGATCGTCGCGTCCTCCTCCAGCTCCCCGGGCTGCCGGCACTACGGCCACTTCTGGGGCCGAGCAGCACGAAGACCAGGTCGACATGCCTCCAATCACGGAGTAGTTCGCGACCTGGAAAGAGGGGGTTAACGCCTACATGGACGTTAATCATAGCATCCCTCAGGATCTGAGTTCGCTTGCATCATCAGATCCTGATCAGATGGTCGGAGTCGTGATTGAGAGCAGTCTCAGGGTGAGCTGACTGCCTTTTCTTTTTTCTTTTTTCAACTTATTCTTATTCGCGTTGCTGTCGCACTACTAATCGTCATAACGTGTTTTTGTAGGACTCGGCCTTGCTGATAATGATCCGCCAGAAGATGGATGAGCGGACCCACCAGATGCAAAAAGCTCTGGTTGCCGCATCCTCCTGGAAGAACAAGACCGAGGCGATGAAGGTTGAGCTGAAGAGAAAGCTATCTGAGCTGGTAATGGCTCAAACGGAACTGCAAACAGCTCAGTCCGAGCTGAAGGTTGCTCAGTCCGAACTGGAGGTGTCCCAGGCACAAGTCCAGTCGCTCGAGGAGGCGCTGAAAGAGACGTCGGCCAAGGCTCAATCTGAAGAGAACAAGGTCGAGTCACTTGAGGCTGCTCTCAAGACAGCCGAGGAGGAGAAGGTGGATCTGGCCAGAATTTTGAAGGAGGTCCAGCTGAAGTCTTTGGCCGATGCCAAAGGTGCGGAGGCTAAGTTTGAGAAGCTGAACGCACTTTCCGAGGAGCTGTACAACCATGGCTTCTGGGATTGCAGGCGGCTCATCCTCAAACATTTTCCCGACCTGGACCTCACTCCCGTCGACGACGACGAAGATGAGGATGAGGCCGCGGGGGAAGGACCGGTCCATCTAATGCTGCCGAAGGCTGATCTATCTTGTATTTTTATTTATTTATTTATTTTTGATGTAAAAATGTAAGAAAATCTTACTTCAATACAAGCCCTTCAGAGGCATTTTCTGGCAAATTGTGTGCAGTACCCACTTTCTTTTATGTATGAACGAATCTTGGAACGACTTGAGAACCTTTTGTAATCAGCGAAGCTCGGTAACATAAATCCGACCATCACATTGGAGTAGATGACTAGTCATAAGGCCTGGATAATAAGGTACTTAGCTCAGAACGTTAATGCCGCGAGGCTGGTCTGTTGTTATAAGTCGGAACGTTGCTGTACGCTATGAACATTTTGAGCCGCTTTGGTCATGCGTGAGTGAATTGTCAATATAACACTTGCGAAGCAATTTTAAAGCAATCTTATTGAATTACCGCCTCAGAATACATATTTTATATGAGGCCCCACTCGTTCATGGATAGTAGATCTTCAGATGATCAGCGTTCCATGGATGGGAAAGAGGTCTACCATCCATGCTTTCGAGCCAATAAGTATCGGGACGACGTGAGCTGAGCACCTTATATGGCCCTTCCCAGTTGGGACGGAAGATAGCGATTTTTTCTTTGACACTGACCTTTTTGAGAACTAGGTCGCCAGCTCGGAACCGCCGCTCTTTTACCTGAGAGTTATAGTATCACCTAACTCATTGCTGATAGGCTGCTAATCGTATTTGGGATGCCTCTCGTACTTCATCGAGTAGGTCTAGGCTTGTCCGCAGTTGCTCTTCGTTTTGATCAAGTCGTTGTTGGCTTATCCTGTTCGTGGGCATCCCGACCTCTACTGGCACGACGGCTTCTGCTCCAAAAACTAGAGAGAAAGGCGTTTCCCCCGTTTGTGGACCGAACCGTGGTCTGGTAGGCCCAAAGTATTTTGGGAAGTTCGTCAGCCCAAGCACCTTTCTTTTCTCCGAGCTTCGTTTTAAGGTGGTTCTTGATGATCTTGTTAACTGCCTCGACTTGGCCATTGGCTTGCAGGTGATGAGGAGAAGAATATACGTTTTTAATGCTCAGACCTTTACAGAAGTTCTTGAACCTTTCGTTGTCGAACTGTCGCCCATTATCAGTAATTATTGTATTCGGAATTCCAAATCGGCGTACAATCGCTTTCTAGATGAAATCTGTCATTTTCTTTTCTGTAATGGTAGCTAATGGTTCTGCTTCTACCCACTTTGTGAAGTAATCGACGGCGATGATTGTGTATTTTACCTGCCCTTTCCCCGTCGGAAGAGGGCCAATGATGTCGACTCCCCATTGAGCGAACGGCCACGGTCCAGACATGGGATGAGCTCTTCGGGTGGCAGGTGAGAAATCGGAGCGAATCGCTGGCATTTGTCGCATTTTTTAACGATCTCCCGGGCGTCGTGCTGGATGGTGGGCCAATAATACCCCTGTGGGATTACTTTCTGTGCTAGTGCTCGGGCACCAGAATGATTCCCTCAACAACCAAAATGGATTTCACGTAGCACGTAATCGGCTTCTTCGGTTCCCAAACAACGTAGACATGGGAGGGAGAACCCCCTTTTGTAGAGGATCCCATCAATCAAAGTATATCGAGCTGATCTATAGCTTCTTTTTGGTCGGCAGGTAATTCGCCCGACTGTAAGAACCGGATGATGGGATCTCTCCAATCTGGGGTAGCTGACACTGGAAAACTCCTGCAGATTCGTTTGACGATATGCTTCGTTGGGGGAGGAATTCGATGGGAACCATCCTACCGAGCTCGTCGTCTGCTGATGATGCGAGCTTCGCGAGGGAATCCGCATTCGTATTTTCGCCCCTCGGATCTGAACAATTTTATATTGATCAAAACGCAACAGTAGCTCTTGAGTTTTCGCCAGATATGCGAACATTTTCCCTCCTTTCGCTTGGTATTCTGCGGTCACTTGCCCGACCACCAGTTGAGAGTCGCTGTGTATTTTTATCGATCGGATTCCTATTTCAGAGGCGAGGCGGAGACCAGCTAGGAGAGCTTCATATTCGGCCTCATTGTTCGAAGCTCAGAATCCAAACCGGAGAGCATATTGAATTTGGACCCCGTCCGGTGATGTCAAGACGAGACCAGCTCCGCTGCCTTGTGAATTGAAAGATCCATCAACGTGTAATAACCAAGCCGGTGTATCGTGGTTATTCTCTGAAGGTTGGTTGGATTTATTGTTGTCCTGTGTTTCGCGGGGCTCGGTTAACTCAATGATAAAGTCAGCGACGGCTTGACCTTTGATCGTAGCTCGAGGTCGATACTGTATGTCAAATTCACCGAGCTCAACCGCCCATTTGACGAGACGACCTGAGGTTTTTGGGTTTTGCAGTACCTGTCGCAGAGGTTGATCGGTCAGCACGATTATCGGATGTGCTTGAAAGTACGGTCTCAACTTCCGGGCTGAGGTGATTAGTGCCAAGGCCAGCTTCTCTATTGTTGGATATCGTGTTTCTGAGTCGAGTAGGGCTTTACTGACATAGTAAACAGGCCTTTGTATCCCTTCGTCGCCCCGGATCAGTGCCGAGCTGACTGCTGCTGGTGAAACTGCCAAGTACAAGAATAGTTCTTCTTTATGCGCTGGTTTGGACAACAGCGGCGGAGAACCGAGGTAGGCTTTTAACTCATTAAAAGCTTGCTCGCATTCTGAAGTCCAGGTCATCTCCTTGCATTTGCGCAGCTGCTTGAAGAAGGGGAGGCACCGATTTGTAGCTTTTGAGACGAACCTGTTGAGTGCCGCGATCCTTCCTGTGAGCCACTGGATTTCCTTCATTGTGCGAGGTGAACTCATGTTGAGAAGGGCCTGAATTTTTTCAGGGTTGGCCTCAATTCCTCGCTAGTTTAGTATGAAGCTGAGGAACTTTCCTGAGCTTACCCTGAAAGCGCATTTGCTAGGGTTGAGCTTCATTTGATACTTTCGCAATATTTTGAATGCAGTGGAGAGGTCGTAGACGTGGTCCTCCGACTGTTTGCTTTTCACGAGCATATCATCCGCGTATACTTCCATAGTCTCGCCGAGTTGATCTGCGAACATCTTGTTTACCAATCGTTGGTAGGTTGCTCCGGCATTTTTAGCCCGAAAGGCATGACCTTGTAACAGTAGAGACCCCTATCTGTAATGAATGCTGTCTTTTGCCTATCGGGGGCGTGCATTTGGATCTGATTATATCCAGAGTAGGCGTCCATGAAGCTGAGGAGCTCGTGCCCAGCAGTTGCGTCAACGAGCTGATCTATCCGCGGTAGAGGGAAGCTGTCCTTAGGACAGGCTTTGTTCAGGTCAGTGTAGTCCACACAGACTTTCCATTTCTCATTGTTCTTTTTGACGAGGACGACGTTTTCCAGCCACTCTGGATAACATATTTCTTGGACGAATCCGGCCTTGCTCAATTTCTGTACTTCCTCGTCAATTATCATGTACCTTTCTGTGTTGAAAGAGCGCCTTTTTTGATGGATCGGTCTGATAGTTGGGTCGACGTTCAGCCGGTGGACCATTACCTCCGGGCAGATTCCGGGCATCTCTTCATGGGACCAAGCAAAAACATCCACATGCTCTTCAAAAAGGTGGTCAGGCTCTCTCATGCCTTGTCCTTCAAACATGATCCGATCTTGATAATTTTGGTCGGATCGGTCTCCGACAAGGGAATGTCGATCAACTCTTCAGCGGGGCGACCCGCGCTCCTTCTCTTCTTCCCTTGGGTCGAGGGAAGTCGCATGAGAGATGGTCGATACCGTGCTTTTATTTTTCCCTCGTAGGGAAAGTTCGTAGCAACGACGAGCTTTCTGCTGATCTCCTCTAACCACGCCGATTCCTTCGTCAGTTTCGAACTTCATTGCAAGGTGATAGATGGAAACGGCAGCTTTGAGAGCTCGCAGGATAGGGCGCCCGATGATGGCGTTATAGGCAGATGGGGTATTTACGACAAGGAAGTCAACCATAATTATTTTCTGGTTAGGTTCTTCCCCGGCGGTAACTGGTAGACTTATCTCCCCTTCGGGCATGATGCTGTCCCCTATAAACCCGGTCAACGCTGTCTTGACCGGTCTTAGGCGGGATCGGTCGATCTTCATTTCTCAAATGTCGAAGCGTACAGGATATCAGCCGAGCTCCCCGTGTCGACCATCATTCTGTGGAGTTTTTTGTTGGCGACCACCATCGCAACGACAAGGGAGTCGTCATGTGGGTGTATGACCCCTCAAGCGTCCTCTTCGGTAAAAGTTATTGTTTGCGAGGTTACCTTTGCGACCTTTGCTGGTCGGCTGGTGATGTTCACAGAGGGTCCCAGTAGGGATGTTCTTCCTTGCCGTACATAGTTTTTGCGGGAGTTTCCGGAATCTCCAGTGGTCGGCCCTCCGAAGATCATGTGGATTTCTTCCACAGGGTTGTTGCTCTGTTCCTCAGTCAAGTCAGCGACTCGACCTTCATCCCTTCGTCCGTCCGAACGCTGAGCGATGTAGTCTTTCAAGAATCCTTGCTGGATGAGGGTTCTATCTGTCGCTTCAACTCTAAGCAATCGACGGTGTTATGACCGTGGTCTTTGTGGTACAAACAGTACCTTGACTTCGACTTTCTATTGGGGTCGGTCTTTATCTTTGCAGGTCGTTCGAAGTTGTACTTGCCTTTCTCTGCTAAATACACTTGCTCGATAGTCTTGTTGAGCGGTGTATACTTTTCGAACCGTGGTGCAAGTGATTTCGCTCCTCGAGAAGGTCCGTTCCGGGCCGGTGACCTCCACTCTGACTTCCGCTCCGACCCTTGTCTTTCGAGCTGCCGCTATCCTGTCGATCCTTATTCTTGGTTGTCGGTCGGTGAGCGTTAACCAGTTCCTCGGCGTTGATGTGTTTAGCTGCTCGATCTAAAAATTCGGCCACGGACTGAGGTGGCTCCTCCCCGACGGACCAAAGGAATCGTCGATCACGTAGTCCCCCGATCATAGTATGTAACATACATCTTGCGAGAGGTTTCGATTTGCATGGCTTCGGAGTTAAAACGCGCGAGGTAATCTTTCAGGGACTCATCTTCTTTTGTATGATCGCGGCAAGGTGAGTTGAATGCTTCCTTGGATCGGTGCTTCCGATGAACTGAGTGGCGAAGGCTGGGCTTAATTGAGAGAACGAGCTGATTGTCCTAGGTTTCAGGGTGTGAAACCAAGTCCATGCCGAGCTCGTCAAGGACAAACAGAAAAGCCTTACACATAATGTGTCTGTTGGCCCCAAGGAGGTCCATACGGACTTTGAAGTTTTCTAAGTGCTCTGCCAGATCTCCTATCCCTGAATATTGCTTCAGTTGAGGGACTTTAAAACCCTTTGGGAAGGGGTTCTTCACGAATTTCATCTGTGAACGGTGATTCAGATGAGTCGACTAGCGCATCCCTGCGATTGGAGCTCGGGCTCGCTGCGCTCTCTGAATATCGCCCATTTGTTCGCGCAGTTCTTTCAGCTCGGCCTCCAATGAGCCTAAGTTGTCGTCCACTCGGTCGCTGGTTTCACAATTAGCTCGTTCATGCTCGAGACGAGCTGTCCTCCGCTCCTCGAGCCTATGCCGCAGATCGCTAGCAGGCAAACTTGTTACTGGCCGAGATCTGGCCCCGGTTGATTGGCTGGCGGCCTCGTTTTCTTCGACCGGACTGGGGGGTTGAGTACGCTGTGACTGCTGAGTTTGGTGAGAGCGCTGGGATTGTTGAGGCTGAGGGTGGGTATGCTGAGGCCCCGTCACGGTCTCTGTTATTTATGACCGCAGGATGGATCAGTCCGATTAACAGAGCTTTAATCTCGTCCAGTCTTTGGTCCACGTAGCCAATTGTTCATCAACGCCCCCCAGTTTTTGGGTGACCCCTCCGACCTGCTCTTCGAGAAGGGACAACCTGACTCCCCGATTACGAGGCCTCTGTTGTCCCCCCTGCTGAGCAAAGTTAGGAGAGTTTCCACCAAGCTGGATGGCGGGGGTGTCGGGAAACGATCCTTCATTTTCAGACTCTTGATCGTCTGAAGGCCCAGCGATCGCGGGTGCTTTCCCTTTATACTTTCTCTTCCCAGCCATTGTGAGAGGGAGAGAAGATGTTGAGATCGTCTTAAACAATTGGGTGCGAACACGGACTTCCTAGTTTAAAGGAAGAAGGCATTCCCACAGAAGGCGCCAATCTGTTGATGCTGAAAATTAATCAACAGACGAGACGAGGATCCTTGATCTTGACGGTTGGATGATGTTGATCTTCCCCTTGAGAGAAGCTTGATATGAGCAAAAGATTCCCTGGATCCTGTAGAGCACAAAAGAAAGCTAAGGGGGGTGGCTGGGATCCAGCCGTTAGCCCTCCGATGCCTAAATTAGTTGGACCTTGAAGGATTAAATATCTCTCCTCTTTAGATCAGTTTTTTTGTCATACCTTGATAATGGAGAGAATGCTTCAATTTATAGACTTAGGTCGTGAGATTACGTTCCTTTCCCGCCGCCGTGATACTTGTAGAGGAATCTCCGGGTTTTCCTGAGATTTCCTGAGTTGTCCCGTGATCTTCGGGGATCTCTGGTTAGTTGGTTAGAGACTTCCCGGATTCTTTTCCTCTTATTACGCACCAACTTAGAGAATTGCGGTAACACAACCAGCTCGTTACGATGAAAGAGGTCGGCTCTATGAGGTCGTTTATAGGAATCGCTTCTTTTCCCTAGGCTGGGTTGGTTAGACTTGACGACCTGTTTTTTGGGTCGTTCTGTCTATTCTTAGGTCGGATTCGAGCTGAGCAAGCTATTCCAGATCTATCTCCAGGTCAGCTCGTATTCTTTTCGCACCAGTTCTGAGGTCAGCTCGTATTCTTCTCACAACAGACTCCATGCTACACAACCCCACTTTTACCATGTGGAAATTCCAGCCCATCACCCGTGATTTATCTGTTGTATCTGCACTGTTCATCAATTTTTTGTATCATTTTTGGTGGGGTAGGACGTGGGGATTGGTACCTATATAATTTCTCGGAGTGCAGATTAGCCTATCCCAAGCTCAGGACAAGCGGTACGTGGCGCATGCGCATTGGGGGAGAAGTGGCGTGACATGATTGTATTAGGCTTGCTGATGTGGCAGGTCTCTTCTAGCAACGTGCCATTTACCAATACAAATGTGACACGTACCTCAGGCCTGTCCTGATCTCCGGACAGGCTCCGGTAATACCTAATCCGAGCTCAATTTCTCGCTAGGCACGGGGGAGAGAAATGAGAACGAAATGCCGGAGTGTTGACTATCAATGTCCCAAGTCTTTCTAACTTTACGTGAAGGGCACACCTAGTGCTGTCTATCAACATCTCAAGTCTTTCAAATGTGACGTGGCATCATCATACTCACAAACTTAAAATAATTGGAGAAAAAATGACAGTCACGCATTTTTTTTTTGGTTACATCCGTAATGTTAACCACCTCCACTTGGGAATCGCTACGAAGACCTCAATGTTAAAATGAGGTTATCTTCACGCACTTATATTTCCTTTATAGTTACAGCTTTCCTGTATCATAATTTTCATGAGCTTTTATTTTTTCTTTAAAACAAAGCCTTAACTCAACTGTATGTAATCAAAGTAGCCACAGGCAATCTTGCTATGGCAGTTAATTCTTAGAGCTCTGTGAATTTTGGGTCAAGGAAATGAGAAGGAAACGCTAGGGTTGACTATCAGTGTTGGGGATGGCCTGCTAGCCCAGCTGGTAGACGCTTGGGCGTTTCAACTGCTGGTCTCGAGTTCGAAACCAACTAATCCCACCAGTGGGTGGGAGTGTCATGTGAGTGGGTGCGTTGGGCATTTAACAGGTGTGCGTTGCATGACTAACTAAAAAAAAAAAAAAAAAAAAAAGGACTATCAGTATCTTAAGGCCTTTCTTCTGTTAAATTAATTGAAAAAAAAAAATATGGGTAAGAACCTTAGCATTGACAATGAGAAAATTTTTGCTACACCCAGGCATTAGCTACACTAGCTATGCCGGGTGTAACAATGATCCCACCATGATGTGTGTATTGTATCCACACCATACCTCGTTTTTTGTATCATGCCCTAAAATGATCTCGCCAAATAGATGAATGGCGTGGATATAACACATACATCATGAATGGTCATTGCTACACCCAGCATAGCTACTGTAGCTAATGCGTGGGTGTGGAAAAAATTTTCTTATTGAAAATGCAGTTACAGTTCTCCTGTAACATGATTTTCATGAACTTTCTTTATTTCTTTTTCAACTTTTTTTTTTTTTTTTTTTCCTCAGTGACCTATCTCCACTGCATGTGATTTGAGTAGCCACTGACAATTTTACCAACAAAGTTAGCCCTTCGAGCTTTGTGAACTTTGGGTTCTTAAAAGGTAGCTTAAGGGTCTTTCAATATTTGAAAGGATTTTTAGGTAATTTGGATATTTTCAACAGGAGTTTTTTATTTATCTATTTTGATGTTGAGTGGGGCTGCGGAGGTTTCTCTTAACTCTCTCTACATGGATAGCCGACCCTCACTAGTCTGTCTCTCTTTAATGTAGAATGGGTCGTCGACTATTACATAGCTCAGATGGACCAAAAGAAGACCAATCAGGCCGAAATGATTGGAGCTATTAGGACCGTAAAACGATGTATCTCACGATCCGAGATGAGTTTTCAGAGTATATAATATATGATTTTGGGATAGCTCGAGCTACTCTAGCCAACCAACTCCGCTATACCTGGTTGACCATGCCAGAATCGTGAGATTCGATCAGATCGGTGGTCATTAGGCTAGTTTTATTTCAATTTTACTATTTATAGTAAGTTTTATTTTGATCATAACTTTTGATCAATAGGGTTTTAGAGTTTGTGTCCAACATGAAAAGGGCTTGGAATAATTAGTTGAACATTAGCCCATTTGAAAACTTCTATTTTTGGCTGAAAACCATGAGTTCTAGTAGGATTGAGAGACTTCTATAAGTAGTAAGTTTACTATTTATAGTAAGTTGCGGTTTTTAAGTATTTTTTGTTTGAGTTAAAGTCTGAAACTTCTACCTAGTGTTTAGTTTCTTATTTAAAGCATTGTAATCATGTTGATTTTCGTTGAATCTATTATGATGAAACTATTTGGATTTATTTCTTATTTTCTCTCGTGGATTCGAGGAAGTCCAGTAAGGATTCCCAGAGTGCTTATGGACTCAAGGTACTTATCCGATTAGGCATATGGTGATCGACCTAATCACGCCCTCCCTGCGTCACTCTCTCTCTCTTATGCAAGTGTACCTCACATGGTAGCTAGGTTATATTCCTAGTTCTAATGTAGGATAATGGTTGTACGTAAATGTGATGCATCCAATCAATCAAGCATGCAACTCTATTTTTTACATTCAATCCCAAAATCTAGGGGATCTGAAACTCAGGTGGGCTACACCAAAGAAATTGGTATAGAATGATGCCTCAAAAGGCCAAAATCACACATAATGACCCCCCATTAGAATGGAAGCAGTGAATTTTCTTGTGTTCCCTCATCTTGATGACCCATAGTGGATGAATGGATTACATGGCATATAAATACCACGCGAGTCCCACACACAAAATTAATGGTAAGATGTCCCATCTCAATGGTTCGATGTGGTGTGGCCTACCTAAGTTTTGGATCTGCTTGATTTTTAGTTCTATGGTAAATATGAGGTAAGTAGTACCCCAGGGACTTACATGGAGCCCCCTTCAAGCATCTTTCCCATCTTTCTTTCTTTCTTTTTTCTTTTTCATTTCATATACTCTTTCTTTTCATTTTTTTTTCATTTTTATTTTTTCTCCTTTTGGCTTTGGTTTCAAGGAGTGCAGATTGTGCACGTAAGCACTTGGAGTTTGAATAGGCTTCTTCTTCTTCTTTTCTCTTTCTCTTTTCTTTTTCTTTTTAGGGTTAGTACCACACCCCACTGTTAGTACACCCACCCCCACTTGGGGACCAACATCATTTCCACTCACGATGATTTCTCTCCAATATTCCACTCATGCCATATTGGTAACAAGATCTCAAGCTAGAAATGTCTCATGCCATGGTAACCAGACCTTAGGCTAGAATTGTCAAGCCCAATGCCTCTCATGCCATGGTTAAAGAAATCTAAATAAGATTGTATCCGGTTTCTCTCTCTGTTGACCCGAGGAGAGAATGAATGTATATTCCTTTATATATTACATGAAGATTACAGTATAAGAACTTCAGTAGTTACAGAGTTTGTTACATTATTACAGGGATAAGGATATCTCCAGGTTATTACAGATAATACAAGAGAAAACTAGCTAGAGTATCTTTATTCGAATCTTCATTCTATATACTCCCCCTTAAATTGGGTCGAGGTACACCGCCCAATTTCTTACACAAGTCCTTGAATGCAGCCTTCGATAGGATTTGGTACCTATATCTGCTACTTGATTGGACGAAGGAACAAATTCGGTGATTAATGATCCAAATGTGACTTTCTCTTGAACATAATGATAGTCAACTTCAATATGTTTAGTTCAGGCATGAAAAATCAGATTAACAGTAATAAAGAATGCATTAATATTATCCCAAAATAATGTTGTCGTATTTGAGAGATGAGCACCAGGATCACGAAGTATGAATGATAGCCATGTGATTTCGGCAGATGTGGAGGCCATTGAGCAATATATTCGACCTCCACACTTGATCTTGCCTATGGTAGGTTGTTTCTTAGCACTTTAGGAGAGACATGTGTTTCCCTAAAAAGTACAAAAACTAGTAGTGATTTGTCGATTTCTCTAATACCATGTCAAATCACTACTTTCTCTAAAAGTTTGAGCCATTAGAGGATGGTGTATCAATGTATATCAAGGGACATTAACACTCCCTTACACGTGCGGGGTGGAACTTTGCATGAGAACATACTGGTCAATGTTGGAGGGACACTTACACCATAAACAAGCCTGGCTTGATTTCCCGGTCCCCAAGCTGGACTTGATTTTCCTGGTCCATGTGGGAGAATATATTACCAAAGCATATTTGTTACTCCTGAGATTTGAACACAAGACCTTCCACTCCGTCCATCCATTTTATAGATCATGCTAGGATATTAACCCAAAAATGAGGCAGATCCAATGCTCAAGTGGGCCACACCAAATAGTGAACAGACCCTGGTGATGATATCACCAGGTTCCATCACTATTTGGTGTGGCCCACTTGAGTGTTGGATCTTCCTCCTTTCTAAAGTCATACATTAAAATGATCTTATAAAATAGATGGATAGAGCGGATAAATAGATACATCATGGTGGGCCCCTTCACAGGTCAGCCTGGACAGCACAATCTACATCCTTGAACAACCACCGTTGAAACATTCATATGGCTACAAAGTTTTGGATCAAACTATATTTTTTTGTTTTCAGTTCATTATGGTGGGAATGACCTTATAAGCGGTTTGGATGTCATATAAACATCAAGGTGGATCGATCCCAAAAAGGTTTCAACAGTAGGCATTTCTTTCCCGGTCTTCCCTCCCGTGTGGCCCACTTGAGTCTTGTGTGGCCCACTTGAGACTTGGATCTGCATCATTTTTTGTCACGTGTCCTAAACGATTTCACAAAACGGATGGACAGTGTTGATTTCTTACGAATACCACAGTGAGCCCCACTTAGGATCTGAGCGTATAAACTTCCTGCGAAAGGCTTTGAACGGAAATCCGCGTCCGCGTCTTACATGGTTGGCGCACCAAGTAGTCCTCACGGAAATAAATGAGCGGACTAGCTGCGGCCTCGGGCAGACCGAAGACGGCAACGGCCTTTACTGTGGGCCTACCTTTGGCATATTTATTGTATATCCACGCCGTCTATCCATTTATACATATTTAGTTCATGAGGGAAATGCTGAAATAGATCCAAATCTCAGGTGGACCTCATCATATGAAACAATGGTGATTAACCATTAAAACTTTGTGACCAAAAACGTTTTGGATAAAGATGATATTTATTTTTTTGCATTCATCCAGGTTTACGTGAACTTATCAATAGGTTGGATGGAAAATAAAGATTCCGGAAACATGAGGGTGGGTGATAGGAAGCTTTTACTGGTGGAACATCCAACCACCGCTGCTTCTTATGTATGGTCCACCTGTCCTAACATGAGCTGTAAAAATTGATGGACTAGGTCAATTTCTCACAAACATCACAGTGGGCCTCACATGCCTCCTGAATAAATGGGACGCGGTTTGGCCGGTGACCCGAACACACAGCATCAAAGCTATGTGGGCCCCACCATGATGTATGTGTTTTATCCATGCCATTCATCCATTTTTTGAGATAATTTTTGGACATGAAGCTAAAATTGAGTTAGGTCCAAATCTCAGGTGGACCACACGACAGGAAATAACGAGGAGATTGATGTCCACCGTTGACAATTTCCTAGGGCCCACATAGATGTTTATTCGTTATCCAACCTGTTGGTAAGGTCACGCAGACTTGGATGAAAGGAAAAAAAACAAATATTATCTCGATCCAAAACTTTCATGGCGTCCAAAAAGTTTTCAATGATAAGTATTCAATCCCAGTGGTGTGGTTCACCTTAGATTTTGATCAGCCTCATTTTTAGGCTCATCTCTGAAAATTTTCTCTAAAAATGAACAGACGGCTTGGATAAAACACATACATCATGGTGGAGCCCACATAGCTTTGACATCAGGTAGCTGGATGGTGTTGGGTCACCGGTCAAACCGCGTCCGAGTACATGAACTTCACGTGGCAGGCAATCCACACGTCCGTCCTACCCTTTGCCGTGTTTTTTAAGGTTTGACAGTCAGGGTAAAGTAAGGACGCGGTTTGTGTACTACCCTCTGGTCAGGTTTGAGCTTTGAGGGGCACCGTGATGCAAGTGTCAAGTGGACAGTGGATTAAACACCTGCCGTTGAAAACATCTTGGGGGCTAAGGAGGTTTTGGATCAATCTAAAATTTGTCTTTTTCCTTCGTCTAGGTCATATATCACCTTGTAAACAGGTATGATGGCCGTAAGAAGATTTCAACGGTGGGCATCGTTAGCAATGCTGCTTCCTGTGGTGTGGTCCACATGAGCCTTGAATCTACCTCATTTCTAGGCTTACCTATTAAAATTTTCTGGAAAAATGGATGGACAGTGTGGATAAATTAAAACCCATGTATCACAGAGGCCTCTCGTGGCCCCAGCCTGTCCCGTGCTCACGCGGGGAAGTACCAATCCGCATCCATAAAGTAAAGGATGGAAAGTAAGCACCGTATAAAGTTTCAATTACTTCGGAGGCGACAAAGTCTGTGTGGACCCTACTTAATTATAGGAGCAGACACGGTTCGGCACAGGCGCGACTTGGTTGTTACCCGGGTAACAGCTTAGGGGGTGTTCTGTTACTAGGGCTGTCGATGGACCGGTTTGGCCTGACGGGCTTTCGGGCCTGGCTCACCTTAGGCCGGGCATGGACTAGAGCATCAGGCCCGTAGGTTGGGTTTGGGCCTAAAGTACCAAGCTCATTTTTCAAACGTGCCCAACTTGGACTAGACTGTTTAATAGGCTGTTTAAAAGCCTGACAATCTGGCCGGCCCAAATATATTTTTTTTTATTTAAAATTTAAATTAGAATAGTTTCCCACCTTTCAAAATTTAAATTTTATACAAAGTTTTTCTAAAAATCTATCTCTCCAAAAAGTTCTTTTATTATCTATAATGTTAATGATTTTTTTTTTCATATATGGAAAAGCACGAGATTAAAGGATAATTTCTCTCTCCATGTTAAAGGCCAAGCTCGGGTGGACCCTACATTTGTATCTTGGGCCAATCTTGGGCTAGACTATTGTGGCCGTCATGGGTTCGAGCTGAGTTTGGGCATATATTGAGAGAGGCGGGCCAAGCTTGGACAGAGCTTAGCCCGACCCTAACCCGGCCCATTGACACCCCTAGGTGTTACCCCTACAATGGGCACACCTTGATGATTTATTGTATATGCATGCCGTCCATCCGTTTCTATAGATCATTTTAGGATGGAGTCCCAAAAATTAATCAAATCCAAATCTTAGGTGGACCATAACACAGTAATTAGTGGTGATTGAGTGCCTCACCATTAAAAATTCCATAGGGTCCATAGTAAGGTTTTCATAATGTTTTTTTTTCCCATCTAAATCATTGATAATCTCAAAATGACCTGGATGAAGGGAAATATAAATATCAGCTCGATCTAGTATGGTTCACCGGAGACTTGGATCTTCTTACGGTTTGGAATTATCCCCTAGAATGATATAAGAAAACATATGGACAGTGTGGATATACAAAAAAATACATCAAGTTCGACCCCACAAAGTTAGGGTAACACCCACTAAGTTGTTACCCTAGTAAGAGCTAATTCGCTTCGTGCGGGGATAATAGTTGAAAAAGCCATGGATGATGACATCGTTTTTGTTATTGGCACGTCCGTACCGAACCTATTATTTATGTAGCCTGCCGGGTAGTGTAGCAATTTTTTTTGGACCAAAATGCCCCTCTGCCATACTTACTCTCGTTCGGCAGCAACTTTTTGTGGAAGTCAAGAGAGTCTTTTGAGAATTGATTTTGGGCCACACAAAATCGATTGTTGAGGCCACCCCTCGGCCGATCTGATCCATTTATTTTAATTGGACATTCATAAACCCATAGGAGGGCCATTTAAAAAAAATAGAAGTTTCTGTAGCCCATACCTACAATAATGCTGTGAGTTAATCTGAAACGTTTTCTCCGGTGTGGTCCATCCGTGGTGAGTTTTGCCCTCAAATTTGGATAGATGGCATAAAATTAAAACTCCTTTCATGTGGACGACTTGGATATGCTTGAAGACTATTCAGTGGACCCCATATAAGACGTGTGATTGGTTCAATAGACGGATCAAGTGTGATTGGTTCAATGGACGGCTTGGATATGCTTGTGCAGAAAGGCCATTTGACATTTTTTTTCTTCTTCTTTTTTTCCCATGAGGGGACCGTTTGGCCGTTAGGACCCTTGGCACCTCCATGGGATCCACTCTGATGAGCTTTCGACATGCATCTGGCATCATTCCCTCCATTCCAGTGAGTTTATGAGTTTTGTTTTAGTTAAACTGTCATAACTCTATGTAGGTTATAGATCCCACAAAAATGGAGTCCACCTTTGGGCAATCAAATGGTGTGTAAATAAGGTGATTCCAAAGCTATCTGAACGTTCATCAAATTACCTTTCCAACAAGTACAAGATCACTCAAATTGGACATGCAACGAGGGAGTTTTGACAATTTTCGTTGGATTTGTGAATGATGGAGTATTGAAGAATGACAGTGACTTTGGGCCCACTTGTGGGCAATCAAGTGGTGTCCAAATAAGGTGATTCCAAATCCATCTGAAATTTCATCAAATTACTATTCTAATAGGTATAAGATCAGCCAAATTGGACATGCAACGAGGGAGTTATGATCATTTTCTTTGGATTTGTGAACAACAAAGTATCAACGAACGATAGTGACTTTGAGATCACTTTTGGGCAATCAAGTGGTGTCCAAATGAGGTGATTCCAAAGCCATCTACAATTTCATCAAATTACTTTCCAACAAGTACAAGATCACCTAAATCGGACATGTAACGAGGGAGTTATGACCGTTTCGTCGGATCTACGAACAATGGAGTATCGACAAACGACAATAAATTTGGGCCCACTTTCGGGCAATCAAGTGGGTCCAAATGAAGTGATTCCAAATCCATTCGAAAGTTTATCAAATTACCTTTCCAACAAGTATAAGATCATCCAAATAGGACATGTAACGAGGGCGTTAAGAACGTTTTCGTTGGATTTGCGAAGGACAGAGTATTGATGAATGTCAGTGACTTTGGGCCCATTTTTGAGAAATCAATTGGTGTCTAAATGAGGTGATTCAAAAGTCATCTAAAACTTCATCAAATTAGTTTTCAAACAAGTATAAGATCACCCAAATCAGATATGTAACGTGGGAGTTATAAGCGTTTTCGCCGACAGACATTGACGATCGCTAATACTCACTGTCCATCGCCAATACTCACTGTCAATCGCCGATATTGTAGTATCGGCGATTCACAATGTCCATATAACCTAAGTGTCAATGACATACCTCAACCATAAAAAAAATGCGATAGCCCACCTTGATGTGTAAGTGAAATTCACAATGTCCCACCATTTTACTAGCTTATTTTAGGGCATTAGCCAAAAAATGAGGCAAATCCAAATCTTAAGTAGACCATAGGAAACAATAGTAATTGAATGCCCACCATTAAAAACTACTTCGGGCCACAAAAGTCTTTGGATCAAGATGATGTTTGTGTTTTCCATTCATTAATATTTGTATGACATACTCAGCAAGTTGGATGGGAAATAAATATTACAAGGGCCCTAGGAGGCATAATGAAGCCTTAAGTGGACCACACCTTAGGAAGTAATGGGGAATGAAAGCTTACTGAAAAATCTTCGTGGGCCTCACCGTGATGTATGTGTGTTATCCACTGTAGCCATCCATTTTGGTAGCTAATATTAGAGCATGAGTCCAAGGAGGCAGATCTAAATCTCAGATGGATCACACCACAAGAAATAGTGGTGATTGAACGCCAACCATTAAAAACTTCTTAAGGCCCTCTGCAATATTTATTTGCCATCACCTTAGGAAGTAATGGGGAATGAAAGCTTACCCAAAAATATTCGTGGGCCTCACCATGACGTATGTGTGTTATCCACTCTAGCCATCCATTTTAGGAGCTAATATTAGAGCATGAGTCCAAGGAGGTAGATCCAAATCTCAGATGGATCACACCACAAGAAACAGTGGTGATTGAACGCCCACCATTAAAAACTTCTTAAGGCCCTCTGCGATGTTTATTTTCCATCCAATGGGTTGATGAGGTCACACAGACCTAGGTGAAGGGAAAACACAAATATCAACTGGATCCAAAACTTTTGTGGCCCTCAAGAAGTTTTTAATGGTATACATTCAATCACCACTGTTCCTATGGTGTGGTCAGCCTAAGATTTGGATTTGCATCATTTTTTCGACCACGCTCTAAATGATCCAGAAAAACTGATGTACATGTTGGACATACAATAGATGTATAGAGGTGGGCCCTGTTGCCAGGGTGACACCTACTAACTGGTTACCCGGTAATAGCTCATTCGCTCCCCTTTAATCCCTGTAATACGAGGACGCTCGGTCGTACCGTGTTGATATAGTAAAGTTCTACGTACCCCATGATGTGGGTGTTATATCCACACCATTCATCCATTTTTCATATCATTTTACGGCATGAACCCAAAAATGAGGTAGATCTAAACCTTAGGTGGAACATATCACAAGAAGCATTGATGATTGAATGCCTACCATTAAAACTTCTTATGTCCATCTATAATGTTTATTTTTGTTGGGAAAAAGGCCGACAACGAAAGCAAGACGAACACCACAACAACAAATCGAATCAAACGAGCACCACAATGTAATCACACATGCACACAATCAATCACATAGAGACAATCCAATTTTATGTGGAAAACCCCTCACGGGTAAAAAACCACCACACAAAGCGACACCAATCTACTATGATATCAGAAGTTACAAGAGATGGAACCCAAAACTCTGGATCACAAGCCCATAAGAGAAATTACAAGCTTTCTCAAGAAGAAAACCTTCTTCTCAAGCTCTCTCTCACCTAGAAACTCTCTTAATCCCCTTTCCCGTCTAGGGTGCCACTAATCCCGTAATACACCTTAAATATAAGAAAACCGAGATTAGAAACTCCTTGTGCAAAACCGCGCAAGAAACCAACTCAAACAAGGAAACCTGTTGACCGGTTGGACAACACCGTCGACCGGTTGAGGACCCCTGTCGACCGGTCGGTCGCCATCCACGACCGGTTGATGGCCCCTGTTACAGAAGATTTGAGGCATCCGATTCAAACAATTTTCCAACCAACCTATTGATTAGGTCACACGGGCCTAGGTGAAGGGAAAACACAAATATCAGCTTAATTGAAAACTTTTGTGGCCCTCAAGAAGTTTTTAATGGTGGGAGTTCAATTACCACGATTTCTATGGTTTGGTTCACCTAAGATTTGGATCTTTTTCATATTTTGAAACCATGTCCGAGAATGATTTAGAAAAATTGATGGACGGCTTGGATATACATCACATACATCAAGGTGAGCCACGGTCAATGTAACACCCCCAACGGGTTGTCTTAAAAAGCTCATCTATGGACGAGGATTTCCCGCGAAAGGTTTTCGCATGCAGTTCATGCACTAGGTGGGCCCACCAAGACTTAAGTGGGCCGCACTAAAGGAAAAGGTGGGTAGGGAAATTCTTACCTTTGAAACCTCCCTGGGTCAACAGTGATGTTCATATGCCATCCATACCGTTAATAACATCATTCCTACCGGGATGAATTGAAAACACAAATATTGGCCTGATTCAAAACCTCTGTGGCCCCACAAATATTTCAACTGTGGATGTTCAATCCTCACGTTTTTGGCCCACTTGAGTCTTAGATCTAGCTCATTTTTTTTTTTATATCTCATGTCCTAAAATGATCTCACAAAACAGATGGACGAAGTGGATTTCTCACAAACATCATGGTGGGTACCACCTAGGTTCTTAGCACGAGAACTTCAGGCAAAAGAAATATGAGGGTCTCGTCTACTTCGTTTTACTAGGATTGCATGCCACACAACATGCACTACCATGTTGATGTGGCAAAGTTCTGTGGGCCCCATTGTGATATATGTGTTATATCTACACCGTCCATTCATTTTTCTATATCATTTTAGGTCATGAACCCAAAAATGAGGTAGATTCAAAGATCAAATGGACCACACCATAGAAAACAGTGGGGATTGAATATCTACCATTGAAAACATAGGGGCCACAAAAGTTTTAGATCAAGCTTATATTTGTGTATTCCCTTAATTTAGGTCCGTGTGACCTAATGAAAATATTTGATGGCAAATAAACAGCATAGTGGGCGTAGGAAGATTTTAATGATGGGCATCATTATCCCACAACTATATGTAGTGTGGTCCACTTGAGCTCTGGTTTAGCCTCATATTTTTGCTCATGCCCTAAATGATCTAGAAAAATGGATGAACAGTGTAGATATAACACATACATTATGATAGGGTAAAGAAGTTTGCCACATTAATTAGGCTTCGAGTCAGATCGTCAAAGTTAGCACCACATGTATAAGGGGAGTAAAGTTGTCATTTTGAAAAAGTTTTAACTTGAAATCAATTACTGCTTTTAGCATTAAAGCAAAGGAAGGAATCTTAAAAAATATTAAATTTTTTCAGTGAAAATATGGATTAAACACTTAATGTTTTGAGTTAACCAAACACTATGAGCAAGGGAAATTACTCAAAAAACGCCTTTCATTGATAATTGAATAAAATAAATTTTACCAAACCGACCCTTAGCTATGAGAAATGTTATGCTGTGTATGTAGATCCTACGTATGAAAATAAATTTGAAAAACAGATTTCATTAAAAAAACTCTTTTTCTTGAAAAGAAAAAATCACGGTAACAGTGCTCGTGACCTTCTTCTGCTTAATTGACGTGTGTTGAGCTCTAACAATTACCCTTTTTGTATATTTCTTTTTTCAAATGCTCGTCTGTGTTGAAAGCACAAGAAGTCTCAGTGACGATACTTCTCATTCGCCCATGTCATTTCCGATTATTCCACCTCACAAAATTCCCCAAATTTCTCTCTTCCGAGTACATTACGTGCTATATAGCACTACGTGTGGAACTTTTCCGCCTCTCACCATGACATTTGTGTTAAATCCACATTGTCCATCAATTTTTCAAGATACGTTTAGAGAATTATGTCAAAATGAGATGCATCCGAAGCCCAAGTGTACCACACTAAAAAAAGTGGCGATTACAAAGACTGCCGTTGAAACCCTTCCTAAGGCCGGGCATGAGGTCACCCACACATGGATGAAAGTAAAACACAAATATCTGCTTGCTCAGAACCTTGTGTGGCCCTGAGAACTTTTCAACGGTAGCATCAATTCCTACCACTTCCTATGGTGTGTTCCACTTGAGCTTTGGATCCACTTCTTTTTAGGATTCTATCCTGAAAATATCTGATAAAATGTATGAAAAGTGTGGATCCAAGAAACAAGTCATCTTGGGTCACTTGAATTTCACACGTTGATAAATTTTGCTGTTCGTCGGGGAAAAATAAAACCCCATCATTGAAATGTGGAAATTCCTTGGGCCCACCATAATGTATGTATTTGATCCACACCGTCCATTCATTTTTTTCTATATCTTTTAGGGCATGTGATAAATTCTTGTTTTACCCTTCATCCAGGTCTACGTTGACCTATGAAAAGGTTAGATGGTAGATAAACCTCACAGTGGATTGTTGGTAGGTTTCAACCCTACTCATTTAATTCTTGTGCTTTCTGTCTTGTGGCTCGCTTTTGATGTTCTTTCGGTTTTGTCTCATGCTGTAAAATGAGTAAAATGTTTGATCGAGTGGATACCTAACAGATAGTTCATAATATGATAATGCCCGTAAAAATTCCACACAGTAAAAGTAGGGTTGCACTGTCAATCCATATGTAAGAGAGAAAATCAGGGTGATATGTGAGCTGACGTCATCAGTGATGACGTGGACCAATGGGAATAGACAGCACTGAATATTGCCGCACTCTTCTTTTTTTCCCGTTCCTTCTTACCATCGAAAGACAATTAGAATAATCAATCGAACGTGATTATTGGGATATGACGTGTCAATTACAGGTCCCTTCATTTGGATGGTTAGGATTTAAGTCCATATATGCCATGGGCGTAGTGGTGGGGGGCTGGTGTTTGGATCATCATACTATACCCATGTATCAAATCTTCAGTGGAATGTGAGTTCTTTAAATCCCACTTTCCTTCTCATGATGAGTGCAAAGGTACAGACAAACACAAGGCCCTCAACCCCTCGCCTTTTCCGACCTCTAATGGCCACCGTCCTTCCTTTCTCCTCTTTCTCTCCACATTTTCCACTGCAACAGCTCAACCCAAACATTCAAACATAACCATAGGTTCTAATCTCTCTACCACCACCAACCCCACTTCATGGCCTTCACCTTCCGGCCTATTCGCTTTCGGTTTCTACCGTGAAGGCGCCGGCTTCAGAGTCGGAATATGGTTGGAGACAAGACCAAAGACAATCGTATGGACTGCTAACCGAGACGACCCACCTGTTTCTATCAACAGTACATTGGTCTTAAGGAAGAATGGTCTCTCTCTAGGAACGGCTGGAGCTCAAGATAAGTTCATTCTGGATGAAATCCCATCCGGATATTCCTTGTCTTCAGCTTCGATGGATGATTCAGGCAACTTGGCTCTTTACATATCCGGCAGGAATGAAAGCTTCTGGCAAAGCTTCGATTATCCAACTGACACCATCTTAGGGGGCCAATCCCTTGGGACGGGGGATCAACTGTTGTCAAGCGCATCAGAAACTGACCATTCGACTGGGCGCTTTCAGCTGAGCATGCAAGGGGATGGAAACCTCGTGTTGTACCCGAAAGATTACGGTACTGAAATTGATGCATATTGGGGAGCAGGGACTAACCAAGAAGACAGCGTCAGCCTACATCTCTTCAGAGATGGCTCCATCTACCTAGTCAATGACACTGGACACAAAAAAAATTTCCTGACAAGAGGCACCATTGCTAACAATGGAACTGTCATCTACCGTGCGACCATCGACGTTGATGGGATTTTCCGCTTGTATTCCCACAGCTTCACACGGAAGGGTATATCAACAACGATGACTGAAGTAACTGCCCTGTCAAATAAATGTGAAGTGAAAACTAGCTGCGGAATTAACAGCTACTGCATTTTGGTGGATGACAAACCCAATTGCCTTTGTCTTCCTGGTTACAATTTCACCGATCCTCATCACCAGTTCGACGGCTGCAGCAGAAACTTCACTGCGGAAAGTTGCATGGCTAAGAAAGAAAATTTTACTTATTCCATTTCTAAAGTGGTGAATGTGCTGTTTCTAGACAATTCGTATGCCACTTTATCGATCACTGAAGATGAATGCAGAATGGTTTGTTTGAACGATTGTACTTGTGAGGCCGCAATGTTTGAAGATGGCAACTGCAAGAAACTTATGGTTCCATTGAGGTATGGGAGAGCAACCGAATCAGCCTCACCTACGACTTTCATCAAGGTGGGTAACGACAGTCACGTGGATGCAAACACCAATTCCTCTCCAAATGCAACAAGGATGGTAGTTGTCGTAACGAAGAAAGAGCCACGTTTGAAGATTTTAATCGCAGGTATACTTCTTGCCACGTTTTCAGTTGCCAGCATTGCCTTTTCCTGTTTTCTTATCTACAGGAATCGACCACAAAGCTATAGAAAGATGACGGAAGATAGCAATTTGAGCTTGTCTGAGGAGATTGTTCTGCGATCATTTTCTTACAACGAGCTTGTAAAAGCAACTGATAATTTCAAGGAAGAGTTGGGAAAGGGTTCTTTTGGAACAGTTTATAAAGGGTCCTTATACAACAGCAGCAAGACGGTTGCCGTAAAGCGACTAGAGAAAGTGGTAGAAGAAGGGGAAAGGGAGTTCCGTGCTGAAACCAGGGCAATAGGGAGAACTCATCACAGGAACTTGGTGCGATTGTTTGGCTTTTGTGATGAGGGTTCTGCCAGGCTTCTGGTTTACGAATACATGAGCAACGGATCACTTGCAAACCTTCTATTCAAGGTCCAAAGCAGACCTGATTGGAAAGAAAGGGTGAGAATTGCACTAGATGTCGCTAGAGGACTCTTCTATCTACATGAAGACTGCGAGCCCCATATCATCCACTGTGATATAAAGCCTCAAAACATACTCATGGATGGATTTTGGACCGCAAAGATATCAGATTTCGGCTTGGCAAAGCTTCTTATGCCAGATCAAACAAGAACCTTTACTGGGGTGAGAGGGACGAGAGGGTACTTGGCACCTGAATGGTACAAGAACATACCGATATCAGTGAAGACAGATGTTTTAGCTATGGGGTCGTGTTATTGGAAATTATATGTTGCAGGAGGTATATTGATTTAGAGGTTCCAGATAATGAGATTGTTCTCACTGAATGGGTTTATAGCTGCTTCATGGCTGGAGAGTTGCATAAGCTTTTGGGCGGAGAAGAAGTGGAAGGGAAGATTTTGGATAGGATGGTAAAGGTAGGGTTGTGGTGTATACAAGATGAACCGGCTCTTCGTCCTTCCATGAAGAATGTGATTTGGATGATGGAAGGGAACATGGATATTCCCAATCCCCCATCTCCGATTTCACCCATGAACATATGTTAATATGTATGCTTTCTTTAAATACGTTGGAGTTTTTATCTAAAGTTGTTGTCTTTCATGATACTCAATGTTAATTTTAATTACCTGTGATATCATTAATCTTGTTTCTCAAGTGATTTTCTTTATCATCCTGAAGAAAGTTTAATCTAAACAAATAATAGCAGTGTGATCATAAACATGTATTGTAAAGAAATTTTTTAGGAGTGTTTAATCTTATATCCTACTGCTGAATATCATATGTATTGATGATGAAATTTTGTTGCTTAGATGATTCATGGGCCAAGCATGACCAAGTCATTGTCTTTAGGACTAGTTCTGCTCATAGATGTGCTATGGTTGATGCAGGAGAGCAGATCCTCTGTTGGCTGGTGTAATAATATTGATGTGGATCAATGAAGTAGCCAACAGAGGATCCAGACTCAATGGTTTGAGTGCAATTGTCCTTCTTGTTTGTATTGCTTTCTTGTTTAATACACACACACACACCCCGTTAGGTTGCTTTTGGACCATCAACTTAATAGTTTTTTAAGTTTATGAAAAAAATGGCCAAAGTGGGTCCTTCGGTAAAGATGTCTGGTTGCTTCCTTTTTTTTTTTTTTTCATGGGTTAGTTCACACACCCCATTGTTAGTACACCCACCCTCCCTGGATAGTCATATCAATGTACTTTATTGAGCACGAAAGATGAGATTTGAGGCAAGAGAGATGGCATCAATATTATTGTACTAGATCATTTAAGTTAATCGTAATTATGCATAAGAAGTGCTCCACTCCCATAGGTTAACAATCCTCCTAGTGGCACTGGGATGCCTAGATAGTCTTTACATTGACCCAGAAACATTCCTTAGACTAACGTGAAAACACTAATTGATGTACTGTTCATTGGGCCCAAGGCACACTTTTCGGATACCATGAAAATATCTCACCGACCAGGGAAATATAAATAGTTTGTTTAGTGGCCTTGAGCATAGATGATCAATTTACGCAAAAGTAGGTTTTAACGACATTGATTTTGTTCACCTATTTGTTAGGAATCATCATGAATTGCATTTTGTGAATATAGAGAACCGCACTTGTAACCATCCCATCCATGGTTTTAGGAAAAGGATAGATATAGAAAATAAGGCCAAATCAAGCATACCTGGATCATTGATAAGTGTAATTTTTGCATGTTACCCCATGCAATGTGTTCTAAACTTAAGTGGGCAGTTCAGATCAATTGATCTAGCTATCCAAGTGAACTTATGTAGCTAGGAGGACTATAACTTCTGCACAAATATTATATTTATTTATAAGGAATTAAAAATAATCTTAATAACCAACATGCTCAATCCTATTGGGCCCAATAGAGTTTACTCAGTACGATAAGAGTGTAATGAGTAACTCAGTACGCAGTTCAATTTGCTTCGGAGAATCTATCCGAAATGGCAAGAGATCGAATGCTGGTTCTGTGTTAAAGTCTTCTTGCATTGGAAACCTAGTTGGGGCCTACGATTGATGTTTGTGAGAAATTCACCCTGTACATTTGTTTTGTGACCTCATTTTAGGACATGAGATAAAAATGGGCCGCATCCAAGAATCAAGTAGGCCGCGCTAAAGGAAAAGATGGGTAGGAAAATTACTACCATTGAAACGTCCCTGGGTCAACAGTGATGCTTATATGCCATCTAAACCATTCATAATGTCATTCTTACTAGGATAAACTAAAAACACAAATATTAGTCTAATTCAAAAATTCTATGGCCCCACGAATATTTCAACTATGGACATTCAATCCTCATGTTCTTGGCCCACTTGAGTCTTGGATCCAACTCATTTTTTGTCGCACGTCCTAAAATGAGCTCACAAAATGGATAGATGAGTGGATTTCTCAAAGACATCACGATGAGCCCTACCTAACTTCCTAGCGTATGCCAAAGGCTTTTGCAGGAAATCAGCGTCCTTGTACCATTTCCTTTCTTTCATCTCTTTCCCACTCATCACTATGCAATTCGCTTCCTTCCCCACCCACCTTTTCCTTTAGTGTAGCCCACTTGATTCTTGGATGTGGCTCATTTTTTTCTAATGTCCTAAAATGAGCTCACAAAACAGATGGACGGGATGGATTTGTCAAAAACATCAGTTGTGGGCCCCACCTAAGTTCTAAGCGCAAGAAGGCTTTGGCATGAAATCTGCATCCTATCTCTTGCCATTCCAGAGAGATTAGAGAGAGAGAGAGAGAGAGAGAGAGGAGATGAGAGAGACTCGCACTCTTCGCATTTTACACCCCATTAGATCTAGACATTGCCCATGGTTGGGATTGATGTGTATATAGCATACACGTATTTAGAAAGAGGAATGTTGATTCCATGCTCCACATCTTCGATCAGGCGCTAAACACAAACAGACCCATGGATGTGCAGGGACATATAAGTGTAACGCCCCGAGATTTTCGACTCTCGTGGATACCGCGATAAGCCGAGTTCCCGGGTGTTAACTAGAATGCACCAATGACAAAATCTTCTACATTCCATTAATCATTCAAACATTTAATACTTGTGACTTCGAAGTATAGTGACGGAAATAAATTATCTTATTCCATGAATTTCTATACTAAGTTAACAACAAAATATCCTTAAAAATAAATCAAATAGAATATTCAATTATTGTCTTCACTAGAAAGTTTTATTACAATTTCGTTAGAAGTAGTAAACTATTTTAAAATACACAAACAAGTAAAATCTTCATGACACCGCTCCGACTACGTTATCCGTCATCTGTTGTCATGAACCTTCGTATAATTCGATTTATTTGTTGGATCTTTACTTGGATCACTTGAGATGTGTTTAGATAGCGTTAATTGCTATC
>PVNU02000360.1:0-144503 GCA_003013855.2 Liriodendron chinense
TTTGTTTCTTGGATCCCCAAGATACTGCTGCACCTCCTAAGGTGAAAACCCATCCAGTAGTGGATTTTTTGTCACCTGCACTCGATATCCAACTTGCATAGGTATATCCTTCCAGTACAACTGAAAATTCTGAGTAAAATAACCCTAAGTCTTTGGTTGCTTTTAAATAACTAAGTATTCTTCTGATGTAGGACGGGTCGCTGACTATTTCATGGGCCAGATGGACCAAAAGAAGACCGGACGGGGCCGAAAGTGATCCGGACCGTCAGGACCGTGAATCGGTCGTATCTCACAATCCGGAATGAGTTACGGGACGTATAATATATCAATTTGGGGTAGCTCGAGCTACTTTAGCCAACCAACCCGCTACGCCGGGTTGCCCAATCCGGAATCGCGAGAATCGACCGTATCGACGGTCATTAGGCTAGTTTATTTTCGTTTTTACTATTTATAGTAAGTTTTAATTCGATCATAACTTTGCATCCGTATGGTTTTAGAGTTAGTGCCCAACATGAAAAGGGCTTAGAATATTTCATAGAACAGCGTGGTTGAGGCCGTTTGAAAACTTTCTATTTTTGGCCGAAAACCAAGAGTTCTAGTAGGATTGAACGACTTCTATAAATAGTAAGTTTTACTATTTATAGTAAGTTGCGTTTTCTAGGAGTTTTAGTTGGAGTTGGATTTTGATACTTTACCTAGGGTTTAGTTTCCTATTTATATGCATTGTAATTCCGTTTTTATTCATTCAATTATCAATTATTCAATTATTCGGAATTTATTTCCTCTTTTATCTTTTATTTCTTCTCGTGGATTCGAGAAACTATCGGTTAGGGAGACGGTGATCGACCTACCACGTCCTCCCTGCGTCATTGGTATCAGAGAGAGGTTTCTTCCTCAGGACGATGGCCTCTAATGAAGGGTTGGATTCTCATCCTAAGGACGGTGCTCCAAGGGACTATCTAACGGCGACAGCCTTCGAGGCAGCATTCGAAGCAGCACGACGGGAGAACCGGTTGATCCTGCAAGGTATACAGGCGACCCTCGACCAGATTGCAGCATCGCTAGCTCCTCTTCGAGCCCAAGGCGACCAACAACCACCAACAGTTGTTATACGGGACAATCCTGTTGTCCGTAGAACACCCCAGGTGGATAACCGTAGGGTTACGCCAGACGATTCAGAACCAAGCGATGACGAGGTCGAAGACATGTTCGTACGACGACCGGCGCTAGGGAATGAGCGTGTGGAACGAGCAGAACGAGATTATCGGGGCAAAGCTGATCTTCCCAGCTTTAATGGCCTACTTCGAATAGAGGAGTTCCTCGACTGGCTGGCAGAGGTCGAGCGATACTTCGACTATATGGACGTACCGGACGACAAGAAGGTAAAACTAGTTGCATATAAGTTTAAATCCGGTGCTTCAGCATGGTGGGAAACCCTACAGGTTTCCCGCACCCGTCAGAATAAGACACCCATCCGAACATGGCCTCGGATGAGACAGCTTCTTAGAGCTCGATTCCTCCCTAACGACTATGAACAAATTTTGTTCCAACAATATCAAAATTGTCGACAGGGAAATAGAACCGTAGCCGAATATCTTGAAGAATTCCAACGATTGGCTACACGGAATAATTTATCGGAATCAGAGGCACAACAAGTATCACGATTCATTGGTGGGTTGCGATTTGCAATCCAGGATCGAGTCCAGATGCATCCCGTTTGGACGTTGAGTGAGGCCAACCAATTGGCCACTCGAGCAGAAACACAGTTGTCACGGCCCCCTGCTCGACCCTATCCGGCAACACGAAATCCCAACACCGGACCCACTCAAGATACAACGTTGGCCAAAGGCAAGGAACCTATAGGAGGGCGTCCTCAACCTCCTACGGTCACGAACCGGGACTGGGGAAGCGGTTCCTCAAGACCTCAACGTACAGCTCCCACTACAGCGGGTTCCAGCAAGATCCCCAATCCATATGGTCGGCCAAGACCAGACCATTGTCTCCGTTGTGGCCAACCAGGTCACTGGTCAAACGCTTGCCCTCAACGCCCTGCAGCACACTTAACTACGAATGAAGGCGGCGTGGAAGGTGAGCCAACAGAAGATAATCCTGAATTGGAACAGGCCGAAGAGGGGGACACAGAAGATGTCGATTGGCTGACTGAAGATCATGGGGAATCGCTAGTAGTAAGACGACTACTTTACGCCCCCAGGAAGGAAGTGCACCCACAACGACATAATATTTTTCGCACAAAGTGCACCGTGCAGGGCAAAGTCTGTGACGTGATCATAGACAGTGGGAGTAGCGAAAATATTGTCTCGAGAATTATGGTGGATAAGTTACATCTGCCTATGACGAAGCACCCTACCCCTTACTCTATCGGCTGGATCAAGAAGGTGAACGAAACCAAGGTAACTCATCAATGCATTATTTCGTTTTCCATTGGTAAAAACTATAAGGACGAGGTCCTCTGTGATGTGGTTGACATGGAAGCCTGCCACATGTTACTTGGGCGGCCATGGCAATCGGATCGAGATGTGACCCACAGTGGACGGGAAAACATATACATGTTCACCAAGGATGGTCGGAAAATTATTTTGGCCCCTATGACACCAGACAAACACCCTGAAGCTTCTAAAGTGGAGGGGAACTCTCTCCTTACCATTCGCGAGTTTGTTAAGGAATCAAAAGAAACGGGCGAGATTTATGCGGTTATGGTAAAAGGCGAGGAGCCAGGATCCTCTAATATTCCTCAACGCCTTAAACCGCTGCTAGAAGAATTTCGAAGTACTTGGCCTGCAGAGTTACCAGATGAGTTGCCTCCCATGCGAGACATACAACATCACATCGACCTTATCCCAGGGTCCAGTCTACCCAACCGACCGCACTATCGGATGAGCCCAAAAGAGTGTGAAATTCTACAGGGACAGGTGGAGGAACTGATCCTTAAGGGTCTTATTAAAGAGAGCATGAGCCCGTGTGCCGTTCCGGCACTCCTTACCCCAAAGAAGGACGGAACATGGCGTATGTGCATCGATAGCCGCGCGATCAATAAAATAACAGTTAAATATCGATTTCCAATACCGCGGTTGGATGACATGCTGGACATGCTCGAGGGCTCCAAGGTGTTCTCGAAACTGGACTTACGGAGTGGATACCATCAAATCCGTATTAGGCCAGGTGACGAGTGGAAAACGGCCTTCAAGACCAAGGAAGGGCTATATGAGTGGCTGGTTATGCCCTTCGGTTTGACCAACGCACCAAGCACCTTCATGCGTTTAATGAACCAAGTGTTGAAGCCGTTCATTGGCCGTTTCGTTGTCGTTTACTTTGACGACATTCTAATATACAGTCAGGATGAAACGGAGCACATGACCCACATCAGAAAAGTGCTACAAGTGTTGGCCGACAACAAGCTATACTTAAATCTGAAAAAGTGTAGCTTCTTAACTGATCAATTATTGTTTCTGGGGTTCATCGTGTCGTCCACGGGTATCCGAGTGGACGAAGAAAAGGTACGAGCTATTCGGGATTGGCCGACTCCGACAAACATTCATGAGGTACGAAGTTTTCATGGGTTGGCGACCTTCTATCGTCGATTTGTGCGGAACTTCAGCAGTATCGTCGCGCCGATTACCGACTGTATGAAGAAGGGTCCGTTTCAATGGACCGAAGGGGCTGAGAAGAGCTTTGCAGAAATTAAACATCGGTTGTCCACTACCCCGGTTCTGGTACTCCCTAATTTCGACAAGCTATTTGAGGTAGAATGCGACGCATCTATTGTCGGCATTGGGGGAGTCCTTTCTCAGGAGGGCAGGCCGGTTGCCTTTTACAGTGAGAAACTCAGCGACGCACGACAGAAGTGGTCGACCTATGAACTTGAATTATATGCAGTGGTTCAAGCACTGCGCCATTGGCGCCATTATCTTATTCAAAGGGAATTTATACTGTACACTGATCATCAGGCCTTAAAATTTATCAATACTCAGACTAACGTGAATCGTATGCATGCTAGATGGATTTCGTTTTTACAGGAATTCACGTTCGTTCTGAAACACAAATCAGGGCAGCAGAACAAGGTGGCAGATGCACTAAGCCGACGTGCATCCCTTCTTATTACAGTGAGCAGTGAGGTGATCGGGTTCGACTGCCTCAAGGAACTTTATGCCGAGGACGAGGATTTTGCAGATGCATGGAAAAAGTGCCAAGAAGGGCACCCGAGTGATCTCCTAATTCAAGATGGTTTCCTCTTCAAAGGAAATCGACTTTGCATTCCGCAGAGTTCGTTACGGGACAAGATTATTATCGAGCTGCATGGCGGTGGCCTCGACGGTCATCTAGGACGAGATAAGACTCGAGCGATGGTGGAAGAGCGATATTACTGGCCGCAACTTGCTCGTGATGTTGGCAGGGCGGTACAACGATGTCATATTTGTCAAACCGCTAAGGGACAATCTCAAAATACAGGTCTTTACACGCCATTACCCGTGCCAGATGCCCCTTGGGAGGATTTATCTATGGATTTTATATTAGGGCTCCCACGAACACAACGCGGCATGGACTCAGTGTTCGTGGTGGTAGACCGATTCTCCAAGATGGCACACTTCATTCCGTGCAAGAAGACCTTTGATGCGATACATGTTGCGAACCTTTTCTTCAGAGAGGTTGTGCGACTACATGGTATTCCTAAGACGATCACTTCAGACCGGGACACAAAGTTCGTTAGCCACTTTTGGCGAGCCTTGTGGAATCGGTTCGGTACACGACTTCACTTCAGCAGTGCTTATCATCCACAAACAGATGGACAGACTGAGGTCGTCAACCGCACATTGGGAAATCTCATCCGTTGCCTTTCAGGTGACAAACCGAAGCAGTGGGACATGGCCCTGGCTCAAGCAGAGTTTGCATTCAACAACATGGTAAACCGATCGACAGGAAAGTCTCCATTCCAGATTGTTTATGGGTGCGTGCCTCGTCACACACTCGATTTGGTTCCCCTGCCCAAGCTTCCGGGCATGAGCGTTACAGCTGAACATATGGCAGACCGAATCATGGACATACATGCAGACGTGCGCAACAAATTACAGGCTTCGAACGAGAAGTACAAAGAAGCGGCCGACAAGCATCGGCGCGCCAAAGTGTTCGAAATAGGTGATCAGGTGATGGTCCACCTACGTAAAGAGCGATTTCCTACCGGGACCTACAACAAGTTGAAACACAAGAAGATTGGACCGGTACCGATCATTCGCAAGATCAATGACAATGCCTACGTTGTTGATCTTCCAGATGACATGGAGATTTCAAGGACTTTCAACGTGGCAGATCTGTACGAATATCATGAACCAAAGCTGGACGAGAACTCGGGGTCGAGTTCTTTCGAAGTGGAGGAGACTGATGTAGGACGGGTCGCTGACTATTTCATGGGCCAGATGGACCAAAAGAAGACCGGACGGGGCCGAAAGTGATCCGGACCGTCAGGACCGTGAATCGGTCGTATCTCACAATCCGGAATGAGTTACGGGACGTATAATATATCAATTTGGGGTAGCTCGAGCTACTTTAGCCAACCAACCCGCTACGCCGGGTTGCCCAATCCGGAATCGCGAGAATCGACCGTATCGACGGTCATTAGGCTAGTTTATTTTCGTTTTTACTATTTATAGTAAGTTTTAATTCGATCATAACTTTGCATCCGTATGGTTTTAGAGTTAGTGCCCAACATGAAAAGGGCTTAGAATATTTCATAGAACAGCGTGGTTGAGGCCGTTTGAAAACTTTCTATTTTTGGCCGAAAACCAAGAGTTCTAGTAGGATTGAACGACTTCTATAAATAGTAAGTTTACTATTTATAGTAAGTTGCGTTTTCTAGGAGTTTTAGTTGGAGTTGGATTTTGATACTTTACCTAGGGTTTAGTTTCCTATTTATATGCATTGTAATTCCGTTTTTATTCATTCAATTATCAATTATTCAATTATTCGGAATTTATTTCCTCTTTTATCTTTTATTTCTTCTCGTGGATTCGAGAAACTATCGGTTAGGGAGACGGTGATCGACCTACCACGTCCTCCCTGCGTCATTGGTATCAGAGAGAGGTTTCTTCCTCAGGACGATGGCCTCTAATGAAGGGTTGGATTCTCATCCTAAGGACGGTGCTCCAAGGGACTATCTAACGGCGACAGCCTTCGAGGCAGCATTCGAAGCAGCACGACGGGAGAACCGGTTGATCCTGCAAGGTATACAGGCGACCCTCGACCAGATTGCAGCATCGCTAGCTCCTCTTCGAGCCCAAGGCGACCAACAACCACCAACAGTTGTTATACGGGACAATCCTGTTGTCCGTAGAACACCCCAGGTGGATAACCGTAGGGTTACGCCAGACGATTCAGAACCAAGCGATGACGAGGTCGAAGACATGTTCGTACGACGACCGGCGCTAGGGAATGAGCGTGTGGAACGAGCAGAACGAGATTATCGGGGCAAAGCTGATCTTCCCAGCTTTAATGGCCTACTTCGAATAGAGGAGTTCCTCGACTGGCTGGCAGAGGTCGAGCGATACTTCGACTATATGGACGTACCGGACGACAAGAAGGTAAAACTAGTTGCATATAAGTTTAAATCCGGTGCTTCAGCATGGTGGGAAACCCTACAGGTTTCCCGCACCCGTCAGAATAAGACACCCATCCGAACATGGCCTCGGATGAGACAGCTTCTTAGAGCTCGATTCCTCCCTAACGACTATGAACAAATTTTGTTCCAACAATATCAAAATTGTCGACAGGGAAATAGAACCGTAGCCGAATATCTTGAAGAATTCCAACGATTGGCTACACGGAATAATTTATCGGAATCAGAGGCACAACAAGTATCACGATTCATTGGTGGGTTGCGATTTGCAATCCAGGATCGAGTCCAGATGCATCCCGTTTGGACGTTGAGTGAGGCCAACCAATTGGCCACTCGAGCAGAAACACAGTTGTCACGGCCCCCTGCTCGACCCTATCCGGCAACACGAAATCCCAACACCGGACCCACTCAAGATACAACGTTGGCCAAAGGCAAGGAACCTATAGGAGGGCGTCCTCAACCTCCTACGGTCACGAACCGGGACTGGGGAAGCGGTTCCTCAAGACCTCAACGTACAGCTCCCACTACAGCGGGTTCCAGCAAGATCCCCAATCCATATGGTCGGCCAAGACCAGACCATTGTCTCCGTTGTGGCCAACCAGGTCACTGGTCAAACGCTTGCCCTCAACGCCCTGCAGCACACTTAACTACGAATGAAGGCGGCGTGGAAGGTGAGCCAACAGAAGATAATCCTGAATTGGAACAGGCCGAAGAGGGGGACACAGAAGATGTCGATTGGCTGACTGAAGATCATGGGGAATCGCTAGTAGTAAGACGACTACTTTACGCCCCCAGGAAGGAAGTGCACCCACAACGACATAATATTTTTCGCACAAAGTGCACCGTGCAGGGCAAAGTCTGTGACGTGATCATAGACAGTGGGAGTAGCGAAAATATTGTCTCGAGAATTATGGTGGATAAGTTACATCTGCCTATGACGAAGCACCCTACCCCTTACTCTATCGGCTGGATCAAGAAGGTGAACGAAACCAAGGTAACTCATCAATGCATTATTTCGTTTTCCATTGGTAAAAACTATAAGGACGAGGTCCTCTGTGATGTGGTTGACATGGAAGCCTGCCACATGTTACTTGGGCGGCCATGGCAATCGGATCGAGATGTGACCCACAGTGGACGGGAAAACATATACATGTTCACCAAGGATGGTCGGAAAATTATTTTGGCCCCTATGACACCAGACAAACACCCTGAAGCTTCTAAAGTGGAGGGGAACTCTCTCCTTACCATTCGCGAGTTTGTTAAGGAATCAAAGAAACGGGCGAGATTTATGCGGTTATGGTAAAAGGCGAGGAGCCAGGATCCTCTAATATTCCTCAACGCCTTAAACCGCTGCTAGAAGAATTTCGAAGTACTTGGCCTGCAGAGTTACCAGATGAGTTGCCTCCCATGCGAGACATACAACATCACATCGACCTTATCCCAGGGTCCAGTCTACCCAACCGACCGCACTATCGGATGAGCCCAAAAGAGTGTGAAATTCTACAGGGACAGGTGGAGGAACTGATCCTTAAGGGTCTTATTAAAGAGAGCATGAGCCCGTGTGCCGTTCCGGCACTCCTTACCCCAAAGAAGGACGGAACATGGCGTATGTGCATCGATAGCCGCGCGATCAATAAAATAACAGTTAAATATCGATTTCCAATACCGCGGTTGGATGACATGCTGGACATGCTCGAGGGCTCCAAGGTGTTCTCGAAACTGGACTTACGGAGTGGATACCATCAAATCCGTATTAGGCCAGGTGACGAGTGGAAAACGGCCTTCAAGACCAAGGAAGGGCTATATGAGTGGCTGGTTATGCCCTTCGGTTTGACCAACGCACCAAGCACCTTCATGCGTTTAATGAACCAAGTGTTGAAGCCGTTCATTGGCCGTTTCGTTGTCGTTTACTTTGACGACATTCTAATATACAGTCAGGATGAAACGGAGCACATGACCCACATCAGAAAAGTGCTACAAGTGTTGGCCGACAACAAGCTATACTTAAATCTGAAAAAGTGTAGCTTCTTAACTGATCAATTATTGTTTCTGGGGTTCATCGTGTCGTCCACGGGTATCCGAGTGGACGAAGAAAAGGTACGAGCTATTCGGGATTGGCCGACTCCGACAAACATTCATGAGGTACGAAGTTTTCATGGGTTGGCGACCTTCTATCGTCGATTTGTGCGGAACTTCAGCAGTATCGTCGCGCCGATTACCGACTGTATGAAGAAGGGTCCGTTTCAATGGACCGAAGGGGCTGAGAAGAGCTTTGCAGAAATTAAACATCGGTTGTCCACTACCCCGGTTCTGGTACTCCCTAATTTCGACAAGCTATTTGAGGTAGAATGCGACGCATCTATTGTCGGCATTGGGGGAGTCCTTTCTCAGGAGGGCAGGCCGGTTGCCTTTTACAGTGAGAAACTCAGCGACGCACGACAGAAGTGGTCGACCTATGAACTTGAATTATATGCAGTGGTTCAAGCACTGCGCCATTGGCGCCATTATCTTATTCAAAGGGAATTTATACTGTACACTGATCATCAGGCCTTAAAATTTATCAATACTCAGACTAACGTGAATCGTATGCATGCTAGATGGATTTCGTTTTTACAGGAATTCACGTTCGTTCTGAAACACAAATCAGGGCAGCAGAACAAGGTGGCAGATGCACTAAGCCGACGTGCATCCCTTCTTATTACAGTGAGCAGTGAGGTGATCGGGTTCGACTGCCTCAAGGAACTTTATGCCGAGGACGAGGATTTTGCAGATGCATGGAAAAAGTGCCAAGAAGGGCACCCGAGTGATCTCCTAATTCAAGATGGTTTCCTCTTCAAAGGAAATCGACTTTGCATTCCGCAGAGTTCGTTACGGGACAAGATTATTATCGAGCTGCATGGCGGTGGCCTCGACGGTCATCTAGGACGAGATAAGACTCGAGCGATGGTGGAAGAGCGGTATTACTGGCCGCAACTTGCTCGTGATGTTGGCAGGGCGGTACAACGATGTCATATTTGTCAAACCGCTAAGGGACAATCTCAAAATACAGGTCTTTACACGCCATTACCCGTGCCAGATGCCCCTTGGGAGGATTTATCTATGGATTTTATATTAGGGCTCCCACGAACACAACGCGGCATGGACTCAGTGTTCGTGGTGGTAGACCGATTCTCCAAGATGGCACACTTCATTCCGTGCAAGAAGACCTTTGATGCGATACATGTTGCGAACCTTTTCTTCAGAGAGGTTGTGCGACTACATGGTATTCCTAAGACGATCACTTCAGACCGGGACACAAAGTTCGTTAGCCACTTTTGGCGAGCCTTGTGGAATCGGTTCGGTACACGACTTCACTTCAGCAGTGCTTATCATCCACAAACAGATGGACAGACTGAGGTCGTCAACCGCACATTGGGAAATCTCATCCGTTGCCTTTCAGGTGACAAACCGAAGCAGTGGGACATGGCCCTGGCTCAAGCAGAGTTTGCATTCAACAACATGGTAAACCGATCGACAGGAAAGTCTCCATTCCAGATTGTTTATGGGTGCGTGCCTCGTCACACACTCGATTTGGTTCCCCTGCCCAAGCTTCCGGGCATGAGCGTTACAGCTGAACATATGGCAGACCGAATCATGGACATACATGCAGACGTGCGCAACAAATTACAGGCTTCGAACGAGAAGTACAAAGAAGCGGCCGACAAGCATCGGCGCGCCAAAGTGTTCGAAATAGGTGATCAGGTGATGGTCCACCTACGTAAAGAGCGATTTCCTACCGGGACCTACAACAAGTTGAAACACAAGAAGATTGGACCGGTACCGATCATTCGCAAGATCAATGACAATGCCTACGTTGTTGATCTTCCAGATGACATGGAGATTTCAAGGACTTTCAACGTGGCAGATCTGTACGAATATCATGAACCAAAGCTGGACGAGAACTCGGGGTCGAGTTCTTTCGAAGTGGAGGAGACTGATGTAGGACGGGTCGCTGACTATTTCATGGGCCAGATGGACCAAAAGAAGACCGGACGGGGCCGAAAGTGATCCGGACCGTCAGGACCGTGAATCGGTCGTATCTCACAATCCGGAATGAGTTACGGGACGTATAATATATCAATTTGGGGTAGCTCGAGCTACTTTAGCCAACCAACCCGCTACGCCGGGTTGCCCAATCCGGAATCGCGAGAATCGACCGTATCGACGGTCATTAGGCTAGTTTATTTTCGTTTTTACTATTTATAGTAAGTTTTAATTCGATCATAACTTTGCATCCGTATGGTTTTAGAGTTAGTGCCCAACATGAAAAGGGCTTAGAATATTTCATAGAACAGCGTGGTTGAGGCCGTTTGAAAACTTTCTATTTTTGGCCGAAAACCAAGAGTTCTAGTAGGATTGAACGACTTCTATAAATAGTAAGTTTACTATTTATAGTAAGTTGCGTTTTCTAGGAGTTTTAGTTGGAGTTGGATTTTGATACTTTACCTAGGGTTTAGTTTCCTATTTATATGCATTGTAATTCCGTTTTTATTCATTCAATTATCAATTATTCAATTATTCGGAATTTATTTCCTCTTTTATCTTTTATTTCTTCTCGTGGATTCGAGAAACTATCGGTTAGGGAGACGGTGATCGACCTACCACGTCCTCCCTGCGTCATCTTCCTATTGCCTTCCAGTGTTCTACACTGGGATTATTAGTAAACCTACTTAGTTTACTCACAGCATATGCGATGTCTGGTCTAATGCATTGCATTGCATACATTAGACTTCCTATAACACTCGCATACTCTAATTGTGCAACTATTCTTCCAGTGTTTTCATTTAACTTGATACTTGGATCGAATGGGGTTTTCGCTTCTTTAATATTCAAGTGTTTAAGCTTCTTTATTATTTTCTCAATATAATGAGATTGGCATAGCGCATAACCCCCACTATGAGTTTTTACTTTAATACCTAAAATGGTATCAACTTGTCCAAGATCCTTCATTTTAAATACGGAAGATAGAAACTTCTTTGTTTCAGTTACACCTTCCATCTTATTACTTATTATTAACAGGTCATCAACGTATAAACAAATAATAATTATATAGTTACTACTTGTTTTAGAATATATGCATTTGTCTGCTACATTATGCATGAAACCATGAGAAAGTATTTTAGAATTAAATTTCTCATGCCACTGTTTAGTTGCTTGTTTTAGTCCATACAATGATTTAATTAATTTACAGACTTTCTTCTCATTTCCTGGCAGAACAAACCCTTCAGGTTGTTCCATGTATACCTCCTCGTCGAGGTCTCCATTCAGGAAAGCAGTTTTTACATCCATCTGATGTTTATACAGCTGATGTATGGATGCTAAAGCAAACATAATTCTAATAGATGTTATTCTCGCCATAGGTGAGTATGTGTCAAAATAATCTATTCCTTCTTTTCGTCTAAACCCTTTAGCTACTAGTCTAGCTTTAAAGGTTTGAATAGTTCTATCAGTGTGATATTTCTTTCTAAATACCCACTTACACTCTATAGGTTTAGAAGCTGGAGGTAGATCCACCAGTTCCCAGGTTTGGTTTGACATAATCGAGTCCATCTCATCATTGATAGCTTCTTTCCAAAAAGCTGAATCTTTAGAAGTTACAGCTTCTCTATAGGTTGTTGGATCATCTTCTATAGTCATAACTATAGGTATTTTTCTAATGACATTCTCTCTATCTCCTTCTACGAGATGAAAAGAGATACGTTGAAAGTCTATCTGTTCAGGATCAAGACTCTTTTCTACTCTTACCCTTTGACTCCTACGTGGTTCTATTAGAACTTCAACTTCATGTTGAGCTTCTACCATAGGTTTCTCTGTTGGAGTTTGGATTTCATTATCATTTGACTCTAAGGATAGTGAGTTTTCAAAGAACTCAACGTCTCTAGACTCTATGATTGTATTAGACTCTAAGTCTAGGAGTCTATATGCTTTGCTATTTTATGCATACCCTACAAAGGCGCACTTAATAGCTCTGGATCCTAATTTAGTTCTTTTGGGATCAGGCATTCTACAATATGCGAGGCATCCCCACACTTTAAGATATCCTAGATTAGGTTTTCTACCTTTCCATACCTCATATGGTGAAGTGTTAAACTTCTTAGAAGGAACCCTATTTAGGATGTGGCATGCTGTAAGAAGTGCTTCTCCCCAAAGTCCTAGTGGCAACTTTGCTTGTATTAGTATTGAGTTGACCATTTCTACTAAGGTTTTATTCTTTCGTTCAGCTATACCGTTCTGTTGTGGTGTGTACGGTGCAGTACATTGGTGTATTATGCCATGTTCTTCACAGAAGTTAGAGAATTCATTTGAAAAATACTCTCCTCCTCTGTCGCTACGAAGAACTTTTATTTTCTTGTTTAGCTGATTTTCCACTTCTGCTTTATATATCTTAAACATGCTGAGTGTTTCATCTTTGTTCTTTAGAAGATATACATGTACATATCTGGAGCAATCATCAATGAATGTTATAAAATATCTTCTTCCTCCACGTGTAAGAATGCCATTTAACTCACAGATATCAGTGTGTATTAGGTCCAATATTTGAGATGATCTCTCAACACTAGAAAAATGTTTCTTTGTAAATTTGGACCTTATGTACACTTCACATTTATCATTTTGACTATCTATGTATGAGATTAAGCCATTCTTAGACATGAATTTTAAGGTACTATAATCTATGTGTGCTAATCTACCATGCCAGAATGCTACAGATTTAATCATATACGCAGAAGGGCTATTTTCATTCAAGGAAAATTTTATCATCCCATTACAAGCATATCCCTTACCAACGAAATTTTCGTTCTTGGATAGAATCAGTTTTTCCGACTCAAACACTACCCGTATTCTAGGTTTTTCTAGAAGATCCCCAGAAACTAAGTTTCGTCTCATGTCAGGGACATGCAGTACATTAGTTAGGATCACTTTCTTTCCAGAGGTAAAGACTAGTTCCACGGTTCCTTTACCTACGACCTTCGATCTGACTTCATTATCCATTTGGACCTCTTGACCATCGGTCACGTCCTCATAAGTTTTAAAGGCTGATCTGTCATAGCTTACATAGACTGTGGCAGCTGTATCATATCACCAACCGGGTAATTTGCCTTGGATCATGTTTACCTCAGTGATCATGGCAACTATGTCTTCTTCAACTGCACTTGCCTCATTGTTCGATTTTCGAAGACGATATACTCCAACGTAATGCCCGCTTTTCCCACAGACATGGCAAGGGCCTTTGAACTTTCCGTTCTTCTTCTGTGATTTCTTGAATTTCCCTCTATTGGGTTTCAGGGAACCGTTCTTCTCGGGATTCTTGTTTTGGGTACTTTCTACTGCTTGCACTTTGGATGAGGAATTCCCATTTCCATTTTTATTTTCACGGTTTCGGGATTCTTCCTCTATTCGGATATGTTTCTGGATTTGTTCCAGTGAATAATCCTCGGTTTTATGTAGCAATTTCTTCCTGTATTCTGTCCAACTCGGGGGCAATTTTGCGATAATAGCCCAGACTTGGAAAGCTTCGGGAATATTAATTTTTAGGGCACTAATTTTGCCAACAATTAGCTGTAGTTCTTCGATTTGGGCTAACAACGATTTGTTATCTACCATGGTGTAGTCGAAATAGCTAGCTATTAGATATTTGTTCGTACCTTCTTCTTCGGTCTTGAATTTGAATTCGAGAGCGGTCCAAATTTCATTGGCAGATTCAGTTTTGGTGTATTGATCATACAGACGATCAGATAGCGTGTTCAAGATGTGTCATCGACATAGCAGATTATCTTCTTCTCTTTTGATGCGTGCGTTGATCTGCTCAGTCGTGTCTTTATCAGTAGCTGGAGGAAGCGGCTTCAAGTTGGGGTTTAGGATATAGAATATCTTCAACGCCGTAGGCAGGAACTTTATCTTATCCTGTCATCTGGTGAAATTGGTTCCATCGAACCGGTCCAGACGAATAAGATCCTGGTTCATCAGTATGATTGATGATACCCCTTCGGTTTTCATATCAGAAAAATTACGCTTTAAGATTGTTGAGAAATTTCTGATCTTAAAACATAATTAATTGAAAAACCGAGAAATAAGGACAGGCTGAAGCACGTGAAAAACATGTTGTCCTTAAAGCGTAATTCGCCCCTATTCAAATTATTTTGAGTCTACTGATAGGTTGCAGGCGGATTGCTTCCAGGATACGACGAGCTTTATGTGGTTCTGCGTTCAGCAAAAATGAAGGAACCACTATGGAACTCAATAACACACTCTGGCAGATGAAGGAAAAGAAAGAGAGAAAAGAATGTCGGTCTTCTTCTGGCAGCAGCAGACCACTACACTGGTCTAAGTGGCTTGGTTTATTTCAACCAAACCGAGAGGCTAAGAGACTAAAATGGGTGCTGGTTCAGTATTCGAGGTTGTGATTGCTGTTGTTGTGTTGGAATGAACCAGACCTGTCCGGTTTATATAGGCAAGAGTGGCTGGAAGTTTTGGTCCAGAGCCATAATGGCACTAGCCGTTTTCTGGCTGTTGTGAGAAACTAGGCGTTTATGGCAGTTTCTGACTGTTGTGCATGTGGGAGTTATGCACCTGCATGCTGGCTGTTTAGACTCAATGGCTAGCCGTTTCTGACTGTTGGGCTAGCCACATGCAGCTGTTACTGCATGGTATAGACCGTTACTACATGAGCAGTTACACAGGTCCCTTTAAGTGTCAAGTGCGCCACTAGCGCCTCTACAGCCACACTGCCTCACGTGCTCTCGCACTCGCACCTAGCCCGAGCCCGAGCCCGAGCCCGAGACCGAGACCGTGCCCGTGCGCGGTGTTCCAGTGCGAAACGCAAGCCACTATTCTCCCTCTCTTCCACCATAAATAAGTAAGGTGCACAACACCCTACTTATAAAGAGGTAAAAAACTTTTCTCCCATCCGATATGGGACAAAAAACCAAACGTTTTTTTCTTTTAAAATTGTTTTTCAAAAACAAACTTTTACGACACACGACCTAAAAACTTTGGCCATCTAGACGAACGACCGAACACCATCAAGCTATTTGGAGTTGGGTCACCACACAATCTGAGTCATTTTCTAACCATACATTCTTCTTGCACAGGTACAGTGAATGTCTCAGATCTCTGCATTCCTAAGCATCCAACGGCGGAAAGGTCTCTGCCTCGTTAAGCATTCAAAACCCCGGCTTTCCACTTTCCCGCGAGAAAAAAGCTTTGGTACTCCGATACCCTACCACAGTTTAATGATCTAGACGCACATGCACAAAAGATTGTACACGTGGCATATTTTTATCTAAGATAAAATGATGTATACGTACTGTAAAGATCATGGATCTCATTAATGATCAGAATTTCCTGATGGATATTCAAAGTTGAAATAGTTAACGGTCCAAATTCAGGTGAGCATCTTTTTGTTCAATAAAAAAAAGAAAGAAAGAGAAGAAAGTTAACGGTCCAAATTAAAAAAAAAATCATTAATTGTTGATCAATGATCATACATTCAATTGATTTTGGACTATGATCCATTACAGTAGGTCCCACTATTTGGACCGTTTAATTTGAGGTACATGTATGCAATACGTTCAATTTTTGTGTGCATACTAGGTATATATTGTGGGAGTGTCTCGCCTGCTAGCCCAGCCGTAAAGACTCCTGGGCTTTTCAACAGCAGGTCTAAAGTTCAAGTGCCAATGAGACACAGTAACTCCACTAGTGGGTGAGTGCATCGTGTGACTAACCTGGTGGGTGTGTTGCCTAGCTAATAGGGTGGGTGCGTTACATGACAATACACACACACATTGAGGAATGCTCACCTGGGCACTTCTCTCATGAGAAACTTGTGAGCACTTTTTCATGGCTCATTGCACATGATGTGAGCCCAAAATATGAGAGTTTTTTTGGGTGTTGCATCACATGGACGGCTCAAATTTGGGCTCACATCATGTGTAATGAGCCATGAAAAAGTGCTCACGAGTTTCTCGTGAGAGAAGTGTGCGGGTGAGCATTCCTCATATATATATATATATATATATATATATATATATATATATATATATATATATATATATATATATCCACTCCATGGAGGTGATAAGTGTAAGGCTCTAGTGGTTTGCGGCCTGTGCAGCCGCTGGGACGGGAGCAGAGTTGTGCTTGGCAGCGCAGGGATTAGGCTCTGGTGCATGGAAGAAGCGTAGGTGTTTCAATAGCAGGTCTCATGTTCGAATGCTAAGGAGACACTAACCCCACTAGTGGGTGGGTGCATTATATGACTAACCATGGGCGCATTGCCCAGCTAATAGATAGGGTGGGCCCGTTGCGTGACTAACTTCAAAATTAAAAAGAAAAAAGAAAAAAAAGAAAGGCCCTGGTGCTTATTTCTGTGTTTCTGCGACTGTCGTCTGTGCAACCTGCGAATCTACTGTCAGGTGCGGGTGGTCAATTTTTAGGGCAGTTTCAGTTTGTCAAGGTCGGTCCCTGTTGTGCCCTATTGCTTGTTGGCCTGTATTAGAGTAGCAAAGTTAGACTTGGGAGGAGGCTGCCAGGCTGGAGGTTGCTTTTCTTAAAAAAGAAAAAAAAAGAAAAAAAGAAGAAGAATATTGTGGGAATAATTAATATATGTAAACTAGGGCACCTAGTCCATGCAATCAAGAACCACGGTTCTGGGTCAATGCTCTCAATCTGATATTACCAACTATGGATAATGACAAGCCTAAAGTGATCGGATAGTCCAGACCATTCAATTCCTATAGAATGCAAGTAGATGGCCACCAAAGATTTTTACCGCAATTAAATATAAAGAAGCTGAAAGTCTTGACGGTTAGGATCTTCTAGTTAGAGAGATTTTTGTGGGGCTGTACATCCGCAGGAGAGTAGATTAGCAATTTGGATTAATAATCCATGTGTCCATTATTGCTATGGAAAAACGCTACAATTGATCAATGGAAAAACGCTACAATCTCTCATATAGAGAGAGAGAGAGAGTTACCTACGTTTTTCTTTTCTCCGGAGGTAGAGAATTTTTCTTCAAGATTGTGGGAGACTTATGAAGATTAGTGACTTATACAGTTACATGCACAGCAAATCCTTCCAAGAAGTTGTTTACGTTCGATGAAATGACTGAAATACCCTTATCCACTGGGGCTCTCAATGGAGCGGTCATATCCGATATCCGATTTACTCTGAATTCGTATAATGCAGATTTGGATCTTAAAATAAGTCCGATTAGTTAAATGGACCGGATTTAGATATTAAAATAAGTCCAATTACTTAAATGGACCGGATTTGGATGTACAGGAACATATCCGAGTTCGATCCGAATCCAATTAAAATCCGACTTATTGTTACCTTACTGCATATGTTATATTCATGCTGGCCATCCCTTTTACAGATTATTTTAGGACGTCTTAAAATTGAGTCATGCCACACTTAGGTTGGCCATACCACAATAAATAGTGAGATTTGCATCATTTTTCTACTAAATTAAATATATTATATATTATATTATTTTTAGATTTGTAATGGAGGTGGATTGGGACCTGTATCCAACCATAATTCAATGGTTAATTTTATGGATTTTGAATCGGAAATGGATCTAACAATTTATAAATGGATTGGATAGGGATATCACCTTTTGGATCCGAGTTGGATCCGAATCTGATCTGAATCCGTCTACAGATATATAGACTTGGAGCTGGGTCCGATCTGACCCATTGAGAGCCTATTATCGACCCTACTTTCTAAAATGGGAAGACGCCGAGAGGCGTGGGGACGCAGATTAGCTACTGGCAGCGTCAGTAGCCTTCTCGCTATTGAAGTGGACACGGATTAGCTACTGTTATGGTTCTCGCTGCTGCTGAAGTGACGTAACCATATTTTGTGGGCCCACCATAATGTATGTGTTATATCCACGCCGTCCATCTATTTGGAGAGACTATTTTAGGGTTTAAGACAGAATGAGGCAGATCCAATGCTCGAGTGTACCCCACCACAGAAAACAGTGGGGAAAGTGACGCCCACCGTTGGAACATTCCTAGGGTCCACCATAATGTTTATTTGAGATTCAACCTGTTCATAAGTTGACATAGACATGAACGAAGGTAAAAAAGAAATATCAGCTTGATCGAAAACTTCCGTGGCCCCTAGAAGTTTTCAATGGTAGGCGTTCAATATCCACTTTTTTCTTTGGTGGGGTCCACTCCAGCTTTGAGTCTAACTGATTCTTTCGATATTTCCCTAAAATGATCTCACCAAAAGGATGGACGGTGTGGATACAACACATACATCATGATGGGCCCCATAAAACATAGTGACGTCACTTTCTGGCTACTCAACCTGTCCGGAGCTAATCCGCGTCCCTCTGACGAAAATGCCCTTATCAAGTATCAACTCCATTAGGGCTGTCAATGGGCCGGGCCTAGGTAGGTCTCGGCCTTGATTTTGAACTGTTTCGGGCCGGGTCATCAGGTCGGCTCTGTGTAAATTTCCGATTTTTAAGGCCCGAGCCCGGCCCATTGACACCCCTAGAAAAAATCGAGTGTTGTGGGGCCCACGTGTGTGCGTATGACACCCAATGGCATCCAACTGGTGCACCAATCTATAATGATGATAAGAAACAAGAACCAGGCCGATCCAATCATCAAGCGCGCCACAAATTAAAAAATATACATCGTCCGAAGATCACCTAATTCTTGTGTGGCCCACATGCTGATTGGACTGGACTGATTTTTTGTTAGACTGTGCATCACGATGTGGTACACCTTTTGGACGGATTGGATGTCACACGTACGTCATGTGGGGCTCCAAAATAAGCAACTTCATCACTTCCATAGAAAAATATAACTCCAGAAGAAAAAAATGGAAGCCTTGAATTTGGAACGTTGGATTTTCTATTTTCTATCCTTTAGATAGGTGTGATGAATGTCTCAGATCTCTGAAAAATGAATGGACGGGGTGGATTCCTCACAAGCATCACGGTGGGCCCCTCCTAAGGTTTGTCAGGCAATCCGCATCCCCACTTTTTTAACGGTGCATTCTTCTCGCACAGGTATGATGAATGTTTCACATCTCTGCATGCCTTGCTAGCCATTCAACGGTGGAAACTAGCTATGGTCCTCGTTCTGTTAGAATTTGAAAACCCGATTTCAACTTTCCTGCCTGAGAAAAAGTTTGATACTGTGGTACTAAGAGAGAGTTTAATGATCTTGTGAACGGCCCGGAAGCGTGCAGAGTAAGTGGGCGCACTCGACAACTCCTATGCAACGCTGTAAGTTGAATTGGCTAGTCTCCTTTTTCTCATTGGTTGTGTAATATTACAAAGATAGTCTTAAAATATATTGATATATATTTGGAGTCACCGTTAGCCCAAACACACTTCAAAGTCCATAGCCAGCTAAATGCTGTAGAATAACTTTAGATTTGGAGGATGTAAAGATTTTTAATTTCCGATGGCTATTGTGATTTGACCCATGATTGTAAATTATTGGGTAAGGGCTGCATTTATGAAAAAAAGAAGGGATTAGGTGTCATTTTTGCCCACATATTGTGCCGTCTTTATTTTACGGGGTTTGTCGGTTTTTTTTTAAGAATTTTTAACTGAACTTCTAGTGATATCAGATACCATGACTCTATTGCAGATATATAATTTGACTCTCCAGGTAGGCGAAAATATAAAATAAAATTGATAGAGAAAGAATCTAGTTGGAAGGAAATGTATAGGAACAGGTTTGATCCTTGGAATGTGTGGAGCTGAATGTAATTTGACTTGAGATGTGGAAAAAATGGAAAAAAATCAGATACTCTCTCGTACACCAAAAAAGTAATTAGATGTTCTTAATTATATACATACTTGTTGCGTAGCACGCCAACGACGCCGGTGAATCGAGATCCAATCTCCGGTCTCACCCACAAACGATAAACAAGAAGAAATAATAATTGGAAGTAGAATTCACATAAACCACAATCCACAAGACAAAATTTACGTGGAAAAACCCCAAACAAGGGTAAAAAACCACGGGTGCAAACTTTTACTACGAAGAAAATGAAGTTACAAGCAATACACTTACCTTCTCCTATGCTCCCATGCATAAAAATGGCCCTTTTGCTAGTCTTCTCGTCTCTTTCTCACCTTGAACGTATAAAAACCCTAATCCCATGGCCTAATCCCAGTTTACACCCCTTTATATAGTAAAACCCGAAATTACAACTCAAAATAGGAAACCCCGCAGTTAACCTTGCGGCCGGTCAGTCGCCCGATCATACTGGGTCGGGCGCTCGCCCATTACAAAAAACGTCCATCGAGAAATAGGCAAAAACAGACTATTATCGGGCGCCCGGTCAGTTTGACCGTCGGGCGCCCGCTTATTCACAGAACAATTCAGAGTCAAAACACATGAATATCAGGCGCCCGATCATCAGAGCGTCCGGGCGCCCGACCATGCCTTAGTGTGACTTGGCTCTACACTCAACAATACTCTCATCTTGCATGCTTCGATAATGAATGCGAGTTGAGTCAGTTTAGAAGCTTACTACGATAAAGATCTCGGTAGTATCTCAAGTTCACCCTTAATTCACAACCTTTGGAATTATTTCTCACTTGAATTTGTTAACTCTCACGGACACTCTTCACTCCCTCACCCCTTCGTGCTTATCTTGGAAATGCTTGTTTTGATAGAGGTTATATAGACAAGACATGCATTCATTTAATGAAGGTTGTGGCCTTATAAGCTGCCCTGGTAGCTGCTATAGGGATATGCAGTTCTTGAAGAAATGTTTGTTGGATTTTGCATTTTTGGGCCTCAGTTGCTATGTAAATAATTCCAAGATTATTAAAGTTGAGGTATGCTGCTGAGATCCACGCAGTTCACCTCATCTTTGGTTGATTAGATCTGGTACTCTCGTTATATGGGCTCTAGAGGTCTAATGGATCAACTTTGATGAAGCCTTTTTGTTTTTTTGGGTTAGTCATGCAACACACACACCCTATTAGATGCGCAATGCACCCACCCGGTCAGTCACACGATGCTCCCACTCGCTGGTGGGGTTAGTAGGTTTCGAACCCGAGACCAGCAGTTGAAATGCCCAGGCGTCTACCAGCTGGACTAGCGGGCGATCCCTGCCTTGTCACCTTGACCGGTTTTGATGCTTTTATGGCCAATTCCTACAGATCATCAATCGTTGCAATCTCAGGCCCACTGATCTGGACTGTTGGTCACTTCTGGGTCAGGTTAAGGCCACTTCCCCTCTAGGCCAACAGAGATATCTCTGTATTGGTTGGAAGCAATGTATATTTGGCTAGTTTGGAAGACCCAGGTAGTCAAACTGAGGTTCAACCGATTAGGGACCTTTCAATTAGTTGATCTAGCCCGCCTATTACTTCAGTGATCGTCCCAACCATGCATTGTCCAAATCTTGTGATGGTTCAACGGTTCTCCTTTATCGAAAGGGGAACAAAAAAGATGAGTAACTTGCTCTCATACTGAGTAGGGTTTCTACAGATCCATACGCACACAAAAGACTGTATATGTGCCATATTTTTATCTCATGTAAAATGATCTGCACTTAATGTAAATATCATGGATCTGACTATACAAGGATCAATCCCAGAAAATAAACTCAACATATGATTAAAAAAAAAAAAAAAATCCTGATGGGTGCTGATCCAATGGATGTTCAAAGTGGAAATAATTAACTGTCTAAATTCAAAAAAGAAAAATGACCATTAATCGTTGATTGATGATCATATAAGCTATGATCCATCTACAGCTGCTCCACTACTTGGACTGTTTAATCGAGGTACATTTATGTCATACGTTTGATTTTTTTTTTTCGTGCGTGTGCACAGAGCATGGCATTCTGCCCACGTATGAAATCTTAAGACGTCACCTGACCGCCCTAATTGGGTGCATAAGTGGATTGCTGACATGGCTACTCATGTGGGAGGGGCTATGAGTCCTACTCTTGCCAACATGGCCCAAGATCTCAGCCATTAATCCTCAGGTTAGCCCCACCTTCAATGCGTGTGATCTGAAAACCAGGCTAGTCAGATCATAAGGGGGGCTAAACCTGTATGCTGAAAGTGAACTGTTGGTAAATTAGATTTAACCATCTTTCTGTACAAGTGTGGCACAACTTATGTTTGGACCTGCCTTTCTCGCCACCACATTTGCATTGTGGGGTCAGATTTTCAATTTGTAAAAGTGGGGTCCCTTGTGAAGTGATCCAAGTTGTGGATGTTTTATTGTTTGAAACATCCTAAGCCTTTCAATTGCTGCTAGCCAACAAAGAAACGTTTAGGAAAGAAATACATCAAGAGTTCCCATTCAACCATTAAAAAACTAACATTCTACATATTGGATCTTCCGACCTGCTTTTGGTGCAAGGGCCAGACATGGTGAGGCCCATTGGATCGACTTTTGTTTCACTAATTAAGCCATGTTCTCATAGAAGGTCACTCAAGACACGAGATGATGGCTTAGCAAATTGATCAGGTATATTATTATTAGATGATGCTTGATTGAGATTAGCCCACCTTGTGGTGACCTAATCCATTAATTGATCTAGTGGGCCCCATTATTTATGCATTATTATATTCGTTGCAAATGATCCTAGCCATTTGATGAAAATGGACAATTACAACCAATTCAAAAACTTGAAAACTCTATTACATGTCTAGCCAAGTTGGGCAAACTCAAAGACTTAACCAAGTTCTTACTTGGCTTAAATCAATTTTTTAGTAACTAATTTAAAGATTCAACTGACTTGTATGGAGACAACCAAGTTTTTGAGTTGACTCGTCTTGTGGAGACCCAACTGAGTTAGGCACCCTAGCGAGTTTTGGAGAGAACCGGCTCCAAATCTCATAGAGTTGAGTTGATTCAACTGAATTTTGAGTGGCGTTATCGAGTTTTTGAAACTTTGCATGGAGATTTTAATGGTATACCCATCGAGGATAGGGTCCTTGTAAAAATTTCACCAAGAGGGAGGCCAGCAAAAGCTGGATGGAACATTGTACATTTCCTTTTGCAAAATCCAAGTACAAACAGGAAAATCATGACCCCACTCATAATTGGCTCGCAAGTCGAATGGTTTGGATTGAGGTGCTTGTAGCCATGTGCACATTGACTGTGAAAATTCATCCACTCCCACAATTTCTTAGAAATAAGGTTTTCTAATAAATAGTTTTTTATTTTTATTTTTCCTCCTTATACCTTTCTTGAATCCAAACAAGTTTTAAGGAAAGACGAAATATCAGCTTTATAAAATCATCAGTGGGCCAAGAAGGTTTCAATGATAGATGTCTCATATACTTTTTTTTTTAGATATGATCCACTTAAGTTTTGGACGGGTCTTTTTTTGGACATGTACAAGATGGGTCCTTACTCATGCCTTAGTGGTAGACTCACAAGAGTTTCAAAACACAAGGTTATGGTTTCGGTAAGATAAGAAGAGTTTCAACATGAGGTCATGGGTTCGGTGGGCTCACAAGAGTTTCAACATGAAGTCATGGGTTCGAGCATCCATTGTGGTGAAATCCCATTATGGCGTGAGTGCATGAGTGTGTGTGATGTGTAATTAAAAAATAAATGTCCAAGCTAGTGCAAATATGTTGAAATTACTTCAATGGAAATGGGAAATAATTGATAAAATAAATCTGGTAATAGGAACCTCACACTTGGTATGTCGAACTGCTTTACTGGCAGACAGATATCGCCGATAAAATCAATAAGAAGCTCTGGGTCGAGGCGCGCACTCAGTCGCTATCTTTGAAATAGTTCGCGCCCCTCGGTGCAAAGAACCGGTGCAGAAGGATGCTGACGCGTCTACCTCTAGGATACAACTCTCCAAATATGTTCCTTCATAGCATGCACAAGCTATGGAAGAACCCAACACCAATACCACCACCAAACACACCCTTCCTATTGCCAAGAGAAAACAGCCTGAATTGAATATGAAAATTAGGAAAGACGATAGCAAGGGAAGAAGGTTTTTTCTCTCTTTTAAACCCTAACCCTATTCCTCTTTTTATAAACTCCCAAAAAAGCATAACGATTAGAAAAAGATCCGTTGAAAGAAACCGTCGCGACGTTTCGACGTGCCCGATAAATAAGGCACGTTCCGCACAATGGTAACGACCTAATCAAGTGGGCTACGTCTAACGGTCGCGAACAAAGCAACGGTTAAAAAATAATTTTATCAATTTGGGCAAAACCTAGCCCATCAAGACTCTAAGCAAGTGGGCTAGCCCAGGCCAATCGGGGTCCGATTGCACCCTCCCCTGCGCGCGAGTATACGTGGGTGTGCACGTGCGCACACGCCCGGTTAAAGATTTTCGGACCAGTTTTTCCGCTGGCTGCACCCCCCCTGCGCGCGCATATGGGCTTGGGCATAATCCAAGACACATTGCAAAAGTCTATGTAGAGTGAAAGTATATAAAACACTTTTTTTTCTCCCACTCAATTCGATGTGGGACTAAAGAAATCCACAAAAGGACAAAACCAAAAAGCAACACAATGATTTTGTTTTGAAATACACACAACAATCCCCCACTTATTTCAATTAAAACAATACGGGCAAAAGGAAGAACTACTGTGCATAAATAAAGGTGACAATTTCTTGAACCTTCACATAGTGAATCATATTTGGACTACAAGAAATTAGTAAACCAAGTCTTGAACTAGATTTCTTTAAAGTAGACCGTACGTGAAACACACATAATAGAAAAAATGTTACTCAAAGGTGTTTAAGAGCTGCACGTTACGGCCATGTGCATCATCCCGGTTTTTCATAAGTGCTCTAGAGAATTAGCCCAATTCTCATAGGAAGCGGCCCCACTTCCACACTCATATAGGTGAGTTCATCAAGGGTGTCTCTGTAACACTCATCACCCCACCTTAAAACAAGGCTATAAACTCATTAAGGGATTTACCCATCGTTAACCCGTTACCGAGATTCACATTACTAACGTCACAGAGAGGAACAGAGAAATAATTTCTCTTAAAGTGTAATGCAATTCGACCAATGAATCATTTGGAAAGTTGTTTGTCCCATTGAACCTAATTCTTAGGATCTCCAGTCTTTAGGTTGGGTTACCATTTCCAATGATTCATTTTTCTATTGGCTTAAGTCCCATCTCCTTCGATGTTTTCCAGACTTTTTCTCTAGCTAGAGCTTTTGTTAAAGGATCCGCAATGTTTACATTGGATCTTATGAAGTCCAGAGTAATTACACCATTTTTAACAGTTGTCTGACGCAACCATGTTTTAGACGAATTTGTCTGGATTTTCCATTATAACACTTATTATTTGCTCTTCCTATGGCAGCTAGGCTATCACAATGAATGGATATAGGTGGTACCGGTTTCACCAAAAAGGGTATATCTATTAACAAAGTTTTTATCCATTCAACCTCTTCATCAGCTGTTGCCAAAGCAACCAACTCAGATTCCATCGTAGAATGAGCTATACAAGTTTGTTTTTTAGATTTCCATGAAACTCTACCACGGCTGGAAATTTTTGGTAATGAAGAGACCAAGATCCCATGTCCTTTTAAGATACCTTAAGACCCTATATATAGCATTCCAATGCATTTCACTTGGATTACTAGAATATCTACTTAGTTCGCTCACTGCGAAAGCAATGTCAGGCCTAGTGCAATTCATAGCATATGATAAACTACCAATCACACTAGCATATTCAATCTGAGATATTCCTTCACCAGTGTTACGTTCTAGTTTAATACTAGGGTCAAAAGGAGTACACACAGGTTTATAATCAAAGTGGTTATATTTCCTTAAAATCTTCTCGATATAATGAAATTGAGTTAGAGATATACCGTTTTCACTTCTAACAATCTTAATCCCCAGTATCACATCTGCATCTCCAAGGTCTTTCATATCAAAGTGAGAAGATAGAAAAGATTTAGTTTCATTTATTATTTCAATATCTGTACCAAAAATTAAAAGATCGTCTACATACAAACACACCATTACTCCAGATTCGTTAGACATCTTACAATAAAGACATCGTTCACCTTCATTGACCATAAACCCATTTGACATCATTACATTATCGAATTTTTCATGCCACTGTTTAGGAGCTTGTTTTAGTCCATATAAGGACTTCAACAATTTACACACTTTATGTTCTTGTCCTAGCTCAACAAACCCTTCAGGTTGCTCCATATATATTTTCTTTTCTAATTCACCATTCAGAAATGCTGTTTTAACATCCATTTGGTGAATTAAAAGATTATTCACAGATGTAATGGCAGTCAAAATTCTAATGGATGTCATTTTTGAAACAGGAGAATATGTATCAAAGTGATCAATACCTTCTCTTTGTTTAAACCCCTTGGCTACTAATCTAGCCTTATATTTCTCAATTGAACCATCGGCCCTCCTTTTCTTTTTGAATATCCATTTACAACCTAAGGTCTTTGCTCCAGGAGGAAGGTCGACTAATTTCCAAGTATTATTTGTTTTAATAGAATCTATTTCATCTATGACCACTTCCTTCCAAAAGTTAGCATCGTGTGAGGATATCGCCTCTCTAAATATTACAGGATCACCTTCTAGTTGAGTTAAAAATACTTGAAAATTAGGACCAAAATCCTTGACAATCCTTGGCCGTTTGCCTTTTCTTATATCAGATTCAGACTCAGATTCTTCTAAGTCTTTAGGGTGAGAACATGATGGTTCATCTAGGTTAATAGAGGTAGAACCCCTACTGTTCTTTATTTTATAAGGAAATACATTTTCATGAAATTCTGCATCTCTAGATTCAATAATGATATTTTCACTAATATCCAAGAATCTATAAGCTTTACTATGCAATGCATATCCAATAAGTACACACCTAAAGGTTCTGGATCCTAATTTAGGTCTTTTGGGATCAGTAAGCCTAACATGTGCGAGACAGCCCCAAACTCTAAGATAGTTTAGATTTAGTTTTCTGCCATTCCATAACTCATATGGAATTATTTTGGATTTAGTTGTAGGCACTCTATTTAGAATGTAACAGGCTGTATACAAGGCTTCTCCCCAAAGACTTAAAGGAAGACCTGAACTTAACAACATAGCATTCACCATATTAATGAGAGTCCTATTTTTCCGCTCTGCTACCCCATTCTGTTGGGGAGTATAAGGAGCAGTAATTTCATGAATTATGCCATTAGATTCACAGAAATGATCAAAATCATTTGAAGTGTATTCATCACCTCTATCACTCCTAAGAATTTTTATTTTCTTGTTCAACTGATTTTCTACTTTATTTTTGAAAACAATAAATTTGGAAAGTGCTTCATCCTTTAATCTTAACAGATATACATATGTGTATCTAGAATGATCATCTATAAAGGTAATAAAATATTTCTTACCTCATCTTGTAAGAGTTTCCTTAAGATCACAAATATCAGAATGTATCAGTCCTAACAATTCTGAATTTCTTTCTACGCCAGGAAATGGCTTTCTTGTTATCTTAGTTTGAGAACAGGATTCACATTTTTCAAATTCGCTATTTTCTAAATGAGGTAGAATACCGCTACCAGACATGTTCTTAATTGACTTAATATTAAGATGTCCTAGTCTACCATGCCACAATGTAACAGTGCACAAGATATAAACAGAAGAAGTAGAATATTTATTTGATTCAACATTCAGTTTGAACATACCATGAGCATGATCAGCATAGCCTTTACCAACAAAGGAGCCATTCTTAGTTATTATAATTTGATCCGACTCAAAAACCTGTCTCAGACCAGCTTTGTTCAAAAGATAACCCGAAACCAAATTTTTTCGCATATCTGGCACATGAAGAACATTAGCCAGAGTGACAGATTTTCCAGATGTGAACACGAGTTCAACTTTTCCTTGTCCAACTATATTTGCTGTAACAGCATTCCCCATTTGAACTTTTCTACCAGAAGGAACCTCCTCATAATTCTTAAACCAGGTGCGATCGTAACACACGTGTGTGCTAGTACCCGTGTCGATCCACCAGCCGTCACTAGGTTCTGGACGAACCATGTTGACCTCTGTGAGCATAGCCACAATTTCAGGTTCCTTAGTCACATTTGCTTGAGGTATAGGAGCTCGATTCTTTTTCTGCTTGTAACACTCTCTTGCAAAGTGACCTGGTTTGCCACATACATAACAACTAGATGATTTATCCTGGTTATTGTTTTTTTGGTTCTTAGTCTTGGGTTTGGGTTTCTTCTTGAACATTTTCTGATTTGGTTTCAGGTCAATGTGTTTAGGCTTTCCCTTCTGTTGATATTGATTTTGCTTATCATCTACCATTAACACCTTGGAAGTATCTGCTCTTTTCTCTTCTAAGGTATCTTGAAGTCTAGCTTCTTCCTCGATCCGCAATTTCACAATCAGTTGCTCCATTGATAACTCCTTTCTTTTATGCCGAAGAGAATTTTTGAAATCTTTCCAAATAGGCGGCAGTTTCTCAATAACAGCGGCCACCTGAAACTGTTCATCTAACCTGATTCCTTCAGACATAATTTCATGACCAATAAGGTTAAATTCGTTGGCCTGATGCACCACTGATTTATCATCAGTATCTGGAATTTGAAGTATCGACTTACGGCGTATTTTTTCACACCCGCCTCTTCAGTTTTGTACTTCTTCACTAATTCTTTCCAGATCTCAGCAGATGTATCATATTCACAATACAGATCATACAATTGATTGGACAAAGCACGTAAAATATAATTTTTGCAAAGGTAATCATCTTCATCCCATTTCTGACGAATGATTGACAGTTCCAGTTCGAATAGGCCAGACGGTCGAGGTTGATTGATTACATATGCTACTTTAAGGTTGGTTAGGTAGAAAAACATCTTTTGTTTCCACTGCTTAAAGTGCTGACTGTCAAAATTTTCAGGCCGAACAGACTTATCATTATGATTTTCCGAAGCCATGGGACGAACTATCTTAAAATTGTTGAAATTACTTCAATGGAAATGGGAAATAATTGATAAAATAAATCTGGTAATAGGAACCTCACACCTGGTATGTCGAACTGCTTTACAGGCAGACAGATATCGCCGATAAAATCAATAAGAAGCTCTGGGTTGAGGTGCGCACTCAGTCGCTATCTTTGAGATAGTTCGCGCCCCTCGGTGCAAAGAATCGGTGCAGAAGGATGCCGACACGTCTACCTCCAGGATACAACTCCCCAGATATGTTCCTTCACAGCATGCACAAGCTATGAAAAAACCCAAAACCAATACCACCACCACCAAACACACCCTTCCTATTGCCCAGAGAAAACAGCCCGAATTGAATATGAAAATTAGGAAAGACGATAGCAAGGGAAGAATGTTTTTTTCTCTCTTTTAAACCCTAACCCTATTCCTCTTTTTATAAACTCCCAAAAAAGCATACGGGCTTGGGCATAATCCAAGACACATTGCAAAAGTCTATGTAGAGTGAAAGTATATAAAGCACTTTTCTTTCTCCCACTCAATCAGATGTGGGACTAAAGAAATCCACAAAAGGACAAAACTAAAAAGCAACACAATGGTTTTGTTTTGAAATACACACAACAAAATAGTGGTTAGAACAGATGTGGATTGGGTTGAACCTTTAAGCATCTGATCGACCAGATCTATGTGGGGGCCGACCGTGATGTATCTGTTTATCCACCCCGCCCATCTCTCTTTTAAGATGATGTTAAGGTATGGTAGAATAAATGAGGCAGATCCAACGCTAGTGGACCACTGACTACTCTTATGGTTAATGCAACTTGCATTAATGCTTTGTGCATTTAATGCAACCCAACCTTACTATTTGGTGGGGTCCACTGGAGCATTGGATTTGCTTCATTTTTTGGCCCATACTTTGACATCATCTTAGAAGAGGGATGAACGACATGGATATAGATACATCACGACGAGCTCCTGCTTCCGTACAGATTTGGTCAGATGATTAAAGGTCTGACCACCGGTCGGACGCAATCCGCGTCCTTGGTATGGATTCAGATGAAACCTTCACTGCGGACTCGGTGGAGTTTTTGTTGTACGGCCAGCACACCATGGGAAATAGTGGTAATGGACCATTAAAAACTTTATGTGGGGCCACAAAAAGTTTTGGATTAAGCCGGTATTTGTGTTTTTCCTTAATTCATGTCCCTGTGACCTTATCAACAGGCTTAGATGGAAAATAAACATTGCTGTGGACCCTATGATTTTTTTAACGGTGGGCATTCAGTTATCATTATTTCTTGAGGTGTGGTACGCCTGATATTTACATATGCTTCATTTTTGGACCGTACCCTAAAATGAGCTGGCAAAACGGATGGACGGCGTGGATATAAAATCAGACATGATACATCGAGACGGGCCACGGTAAAAAACTTACGTAACTCTGTCAGTCTTCTGAATCCGCTTCCATTGGCAACGAGGACGAAAAATGCTGTAGCATTCGATTCAACTGGCGAACCGCGGACACGTGCCAACGCACTCAGCCTGTGAGAGGGCTGAAGGTGAGATGAAAATGTTCGAAAGCTTAGAAGTTCCATTCATCGCGTGGGCCCTGAGAATATGTTGAATTTTTTATATATCCACGCTGTCCGTCAGTTTTTTTCATCTGATTTTAAGATGGGATCTCAAAATTTAAGACGATTGAAGTCTCAGGTGGACCACACCACTAGAAACAGCGATGAATGACTATTAAAAAACATTGTGGGCCACAACAGTTTTGGATCAAGCTGATCTTTCTATTTTCCCTTCATTCAGGTCTTCTTGACATTATCAACAGGTTGGATGGAAAATAAACATTACGAAAACCTTGCGATAGGCCCTTTGGAGTTTTTAATGGTGAGGAACTCAATTACCACGGTTTCCCTTGGTTTGGTACCCCTTAGATTTTTTATTTTCTTAGATCTTGGGAGCACTTATAAAATTAGCTGTAAAAAGAGATGGATGGCATGGATATACAAAAAATCAAGTGGGCCCCGCGTTAATGGTAACACCTACTAAGGTGCTATTCGGGTAACACCTAATCTGCTACCGTTAAGTAGGTCTAGACTAATTTTGTACCAGTTTCAAAATGGTCGTCACTCATCCTCCTTATACGGGAACTGATCATTTACAGCGATCTAGACCATCCAAAATCTTGGTCCCATTGTGGATGGAGTGTCTCTCTAAAATCACACTGAAAATCCATCAAATAGAAGATTAAAGTAAAATTGTAAGTGGTCAGAAAAAAAAAAAAAAAAGATTGCTAACATTCCATCAACAGTTCGGTCAGAGATTTGTGCAGTCTGGATTTCCTTAGAACTATGCCATGTATATGATTTGGACGGTCTGGATTGCTCACTCTGACTACCTGTGCTTTGTCCTCCAAGAAAAACTCTAATACTTTGGCATAATGCAACCATTGACGAGCAGCCATATGTAATTACTAGCTAGAGCTGTTCAAAAAACTAATCAAACCAATAAAATCTATGGTCGATTTGGGTCGATTTTTCATTGTATTTAAGGTCAGTTCAGTTTTTGGTATTAAAAGTCGAGAATGCTGGTTTAATTGTTGGTTTCAACTGAACCCAACCGGCTATATATATATATATATATATATATATATATATATGAGTTATATTTATTATTATATATATACATAACCCCTCTCATAAGGCCCAACTCGATAATATTTTATACATCCACGTCGTCTATTTATTTTCTCAGCCCATATTAGTGTGTGTTCCCAAAACTTAATAAGATTCAAATCTTAGGTAGACCATACCACATGAAAAAATGTTGATTGAGAGCTCACCATTAAAAATGTCCTGAGGACCACTTGAAGAAGATTTGCAATGTTTATTTGTCACCCAACGTCTTGATAAGGTCAAACAAACCTGGATGAAGATAAAAGTCAAATTTCACTTTCAAATTTTGTAGCCTATAATTATAAAAAGAATTTAATGGCCACTCATCAATTTTTACATTGGTGTGGTCAATTAGAGATTTGGATCTTCTTCATTTTTTTTGAACATTGTCATGAAATCAATAAAATTGAATTGATAAGAATTTATCCGATTCGGTTCAGTTAGATGTGAGCCTTCATTGGTTTGATTCAGTTGTTAAATATTCAAAGCCGACTGAGTCGATTTGGTTGGGCATCGCCCTTCAAAACCTATCTAACCAAACCATGCACTGCCCTAGTAATTACAAACAAGCAACTAAAATTATACATTTCAAATTGTGGTAATCAATTTAGAAGAATTATACTGGTCTTAATTTGGTTACCACAGCATGCATATGTAATCCCACATTGGATTTAAGGCTAAAAAAACATGCTGACACTTGATTCAGGTGGGCCGCATGAAAGGAACCAGTAGGGAGAGAGCCGTTCACCTTTAATTTTTACAAGCTCATCGTGATGGTGGTATGAAATTCACTCCAACCATTAGTTTCATAAGCAAAATTTAGGTCATGTCCCCAAAATCAGAACCATCCGTGGTTCATGTGGGTCACACAAGGGAAACAGTTTGGAGGGTGTGCGCTGTCTTGGACAAAGTTTCCAATTGTGTGGTCCATCTGAATCATGGATAGAGCTTAGCTTTGAGCTGTGTGTTTCACAGGGTGTGCAGCACATCGTGGTCAGGTTGGATTTCACATAAACATCATGGTGAGGCCCATTCATGTTGATTAATTAATTAGGTAGCTTCTCAAAAACCTTTCTGAAAAAAGAATTGAAATGTAAATTCTATTTTTTTTTTAATTTTCTTAGAAAATAACTCCCCATAGTCCTAACTCAAGTGTTTCTGTCTCCCAATGCAGGGGATTCGGATTTGGTGCTACCCCTCATGCATTGCCTCCCGGTGGGATTTGATTGGACAATAGGCTATTGTCAAAGACGAGCCAAAGCAAAGGATATTTAAAAGTTGTTTGGTCTGGTAGGTATTGGGACATATCTTTGGCAACGCCTAGTTATCCAATCAAATCCCGCCTCATCATTAATGAAACCGAGCTTGGTACAGGCTACCCAATACCAGCCATGCAAGAGCATGACTCTGTGACTAATGAGGCCCAACCTTGAACAGTGCATCAATGACCAGGAATGTGCATCAACGATATCAATGCTTTCTTCCAAAATGTTACACGAGTAGAGAAAATCAGAGTTGTGTAAATGGTGTGCCCCACCTAAATATTATGTATGGATAAAATCAGGTCAAAGCTATAAAATGAGTCAAACCATCAATCACTTTTTTATTTCAACAGTGCAGCCCTAGTGAAGACTGGGAAATTGTGGTTTTTTATGGTGAGGCCCACTCATTTATTGAATGGGTTAATAATCTTTTGGTTGCTGAGCCTGAGCCCAATCCAATAGATTGAATTGTAATTGCATTAGGATACAAGGTGAAAAAAAGAGGCATTTCCAAGGCTCAAGTGGACCACACAGTGGAGATTAAACACCAACCATTGAATTTTTTTAGGGGCCACAGAAGTTTGGGATCATGCTGATATTTGTGTTTTCTCACCTGGGTCTATGTGGCCCTATGAACAGGTTGGATGGCAATTAACCATCACAGTTATCCCTGGGAAGGTTTCAACGGTGGGTGAAATTATCATGGCTGCTTCATGTGGTGTGGTCCACTTAAGCTTCTGATCTGCCTTATTTTTGGGCTTACACCCGAAAATGATATGCGAAAATGGATGGACAATGTGGATAAATTCCATACGACATGATGCCCCTCAGAGCCCTGGTCCATTCCTAGACATGTGGGGGTAGAACCCAATCAGCGTCCAGTTAGGCTTTGGGTTATATGGCCCACCTCATTAATAACCAATATTGGGTCATGTAGGATTCAGTGCAAGGGCATCCATTTACTTAGAGGGTCTCTTTCTTGACATGAGTTGGACCCACTACCCATTTATAGCATGATCCAAACTCAACTCAAGAAGTGGCTCAAGCCATTTGATCTGGACCTGATCCATAGCACCGTTGCTATGTAAGTTAATGATGGACATTAGCTTCAAGCCATGTCTGCAGATGCATTTTCTGTCGATACTATAGCTTATCAATCACAAATTTCCGCTCCAGTAGTATATATGATGGTGATCCAACATTCATGTGTCATGCATATACAACAACTGGGAACGTCCAAATTGCAGGTCAATCAGGGATGGGGCATAAGACAAAAATCAACTCAACCAAAATCATCATATCTCCACCATTCACGAGACACACATGTATGGCAATCTAAACCACCCAACTTGTGACCCATCATGGATGGAGCATTACCTTATAAAAACAAGACTGCTTCGTCAATTTTGACCATCCGATTTGGCTTGTGAAACTTGGGTGGCTCAGCATTTATTTTCATTCATTCATTTCATTGCCCAAAATTAAATGGCCAGCATCACTTAGTCAATATTATTTTGGGATGTGCGCCAACTATCATGGATTCCTTTTTGGAAAGGCCCAAATTTACGTACATTTGTGTTGATAATGCAGCTTCACATGAATGCACAAAGCTACTTTACACATGCAATCACACATACACATACCTCATTCCAAATTCCAAGCCATCCAAGTTGTGGGCTCTATTGAAGATGGGCCTTGTTTGAAAAATCACCTTGAATGGGTGATCTTCATCGCCCAGTTTGGGCAATGTTTGAAAAATCACCTTGAATGGGTGATCTTCATCGCCCAGCTTGTGCCCTCTAACATGGAAAAAACGATGCGACTCAACATTCACACAAACGTTTTCAAATTGATTTAATGTTGTATTTGTGCTCCCTCAAGTGGTTTGGTTTAGAATTATTGCATACATATGTACCACCAAAGTATACTGATCAATGAAAAGAAAAAAAATCCTACCACAGATGTGAATTGAAGTTGCTAATCTGAATTGGCCACTAGTGGGCCAGCCAAGAATAACCCATATCCAAAAAATATTATTACAACAATTTTAACCATTGGATCAAATCAAATCTTGATGTTGGGTTCTTTTCAATGGTAGCAATGCGTTTCAACAATATGATCATGAGCTCAAGTGCCTATGCGTGGTGTGTGTAAAACAAATGTCTCATCTTGTTGTCATGGGTGCCTCTTGTAGAACAGCTTTATTGCAAATGAAAGATAAAAATTATATAATATATATATTAAATGTTACAGCAACGGTTCTATATGGTATAAATATTGCACCCATGTTGACTATATTGTATTATGTTACAGGTGCTATCAATAGTTTCTGGCACATTGTGGTGTCATTAAATTCTAAGAACGGGTACTCTAATAGTTCAAATCTGTCGAAATCTTCCGCCTTAGAAAAACCAAACGAAGTAGTCCAACTTTGAAGATGCTTAGTAGCCGCAGGCAATGGTAATTTTCTAACCCCCATATCAGAAAGAATCTGCATAAAAAGCAAGTAGGATGATGTGAGAAAGTCTTCAGAGTTGTTTAGGGCTATTCATTTGTTTTGAAATAATAGTAGACATCACCCACATGACTAAGCATATGAAATCAACCGAATATTTGTAACTATTGAAAATTATTCAACATGTTTTATATAAAAACATAACCTTAAATATCAACACTCAATATCTAGTTGTGCACCTATATCTATTTAAAATATTACCTTTTGTAAATTGTTCATGAGAAGGCGGCACATTCCTCGCCGACGGGACATAATACATGTACCCACTAGGGGCACTTCTGCCACCTTATCACCGCGAACCCTAGAATAGAACATGACAAAAGCATAATCATACTTTGTTATATAAAACATATAAGAGTAAAACAAAAAAAGGTAAAAAAAAAAACCTATTTAATTATTATTGAGGCTTACCTGAACATTGCCACAGATATCGGTTTCTTCCCTTTGTCCAAGATTATGGTATAAAACCTCGATAATTTAGATGGGGTAATGTCGATCTACAGTCAACAAAAGAGGCTTGGGTTATTATGGATAGAAGGAACACAGAGCAACACTTAAAAACCTATGAATTTCTTAATTTTCAAAAGAATCTATATAGCTTTTAATCCGTTGAGAGTGTGCTTGTCATATTGGTATAGTATGAATCACCAAACAACCAACCTCACGTGTGCAAATTTGGAGTATCGATGCCAAGTATTTTCTCAATCTCAAATACGTATAATGTTATATGATATCATGCCAGATAAATAATTTAAAATTTGATAGTAATACAATGATAGTAAGGATTTTTATTGTGGAAAATAGGAAAGTAGGTCTTACTCTTTACTGAAAACAATATCTGTGATAAGGTCTGTCTTCGTAGCTGGTTGGATAATGTGATTAAAACATTCGCGTAGTAAAGCATGTGCACTCCGAAGCTTGTGCTTGGTTACATCTTCAACGGAGGAGGATGTATTAAGGTTATGACCATTTTTTTCATTTGACCTCAAAATAGTCCATGACAGATCATCTATGCCGGTTGGATTTGATTTTCCAAGAAGATTTTGGAGATGGAAGAATATCTGTATCATAAGAAGTACATTAGTAGAAATTAACATTACCATAATTGAACAAATAGTGCAAGAATATCCTTAAAAAATAGCATATATTAAGTCATGGGAAAAATTAAAAACTATGTATTTGAAAAAGAAAGAAAATAAAACGTATAAATATTTAATGACATATTTATAATAAAAATACTAAATGCCTGTGGAATTTTTTAATAAATGTGTAAAGTGATAACTTCATAAAATATAAACAAATAGCAGGATAACACTAATTATGGTTGCATATGGATGAATTATTGAAATGAACTGAAATAATTAATTCAATAAAGCAAAAATGATTAGATTAGAGTTATCTTTTATATTCATACTGGGAAAAAATAAGTTGCAATTACGTTAATTTCAAGTAGGTCATTAGATAATGAAAGTTTGATCATTTCTTTTAAGTGAATTGAATATTTGCAATTCAATTCAGTTGTGCATTGAAAATAGCATAAGAAAAACGTGTATTGGGAAAACATAAATTTCCACATGTCATATAAAACTCTTGAAGTACCTTTGAACATTTTTCCCCGCAAAACCAGTTTCCCTCTGGACAGTGTTGAAGCCTTTCATCACCTCTTTCTCTAAGACAACCCACATGATCTAAAGAAATTGAAAAAAAAAAATGTAAGTTTTGGAGATGCCAATTTTTTATTTGACACATATAAAAGAAAAGAGGATAAGAGAAGAACTTACATCCACGTTCGCATTGATCACAAAACATAATTGTTTTCTCTACAAATTGTTCGCCATCATTATTGTATTCACCCCTGCCGCATAATCCACATCCACAAGATGGGCAGAAATATACACTTTCAGGGAAAACCTGCATGAGCACCAACATAAAGTTGAAGTTGATAAAAAAATCATAATTTTCTCTATACTCGGTGTTAATTTAGGAATTTAGGATGTGTTTGGATGAAAAAATAAGAAAGGAATAATATAAATTCTATTCAATAAAGAGAAAAAAATTATAATTGTTTCATTACTTCTTTCCAAGTCTAACGATGAAGGAATAAAGTTGCAATTTTGGAACCTAGCCCCTTAGCATAAATACTAAGGTGATTATAATTCGGCCATTTCTCTTATGTAAGAGTAATTTACTGTAATTCAATTCAACAGTGCATCCAAACACAGTTTGAATTATAGAGTCTATTTAGGAGACCAAGCCAACTAATTGAAATTAATTAATCGCCAACTTGTAGTGGAGATGAGCCATTTGGATGAAATATTTAACATTGAAGCAATTATATTGCAATTTGTTTCAAATATGAAAAAATTTTACAAAGCAAGTTTGGGGAAATAGGATTGTATTGAAAGATGCCATGAGTTTGGGATCACACCTTTAAACCAATGCAGCTTAAATGAAACATACGCAGACATTCGCCACCACACACTAGCAATCCGTTCCCATGTTGAAGGCAGATGTGGCATATACCATTTCCTCTGAAGCATGATGTATTACTCTTAGTTTCCTCACACAAATTTCTTGTGAAACCGCAAACTTTTTCATCACCCACTGCTTGCTGAATTTTGAGGTGGCGTTGATAACCTGTGGAGCTTTCATCCTTCATGTCACCTTCTTTTTGTTGAATTATGGGGGCGAGGCCCATCACTCCCCATTTGCTCACGTACATATGCTAGGAAGCTCGTAGCCTTTATATGACCCTCCATCTGTTGCACGTTAGTGTGGGGCAGATTGCTATCCATTTGCTTGTGCGGATCTTGTTCAAAGCCTTTAACTTCATCATCACGCTTTATTTGCATTTGGCATTGCATCAGTGACCTTCCATCTTCCAAGAAGATATTGGTAGAAGGCCGATGATTACTACTACCCGCATGGATCTCAAAATTGGAAAGACGGTACACTTTTTCACAACACGGACATTTGATTCCTTCGCGCATGACCCACCCTGCTGCCATAACTGTGTTGTCCTTTTTATTCAAGCAACGTGCCTTCTGACCCAACGACACCATGTCTATCAAAGAAGATAGACTGATTGGAGGCATGCATCTATTCCGCTTTTTTCCTTTGTTTAGCTTGCGAGAATCAATCGAGCAGCTTGACGGTCGACCTTTTATATCATTTTTTACCAAGGAAGCATCTGGAGGCAAAGGAGAGTTGTTGCATTCAACCTTTGTCTTCTTTATTTCAGGTTCACCACATTTCATTACAGATTGTGGACAACACTCGATTTCAATGGCAACATCATTGCGATCACACTACTGTTTTCGACATCTCTGCTTTCTTTAAGAACTTCATCAAATTGCGCTATGGCTGTGAGTGCAGTATTCATGAAACCCTCGTCGTTCATGATTTCAAGAAACCATTCATTAGATGTCTCATCATCTGGTGAAAGATCCATCTTCCTGAACATACAGAAATAATTTCATGAGAATTACATGAAAACAAGTGCATGCATATTCAAGTGATACAACTGGAAAAGAAATTAGGAATGAGATATCAAACGTTGTGGTTGGCACATTTCTATGGGTTATTGTAATTAGGAATGACATATTAAATCAATGCTACTTCATGAAGTGGGGCCTACCATATCATACCCAGAGATGATGAGAGATAAGTACCTGTCTTTCTTCTCTGAGGGAGATTTCGTGATAGTATTCTTCCGAGCTTTTCTTCTTTCTTCTTCCTGTAAGAGAGAGAGAGAGAGGTTTAGTGTAATGCGGGAATTATGAAATTGCAACCCTTTTTGCGACAATGACTTTTTACTTTCTAAAGGTGATGAAGTCAAGTTCGGGGGCTTTCTGTTTTCATACAGGGATTTACACGTGGCGATATTTGATTGGTCACATGAAAGGGCGCGACTTGGGTGAGACCCCGGAACCAGCGATGTGGATGAGACCCTAACCTTAGGGCTCACCTGAATGTATTCTTTGCATATCCATGCCGTCCATCCGTTTCTAAAGATTATTTTAGAATGCATTATAAAACATGAAGCAGATTTAAATTTTAGAAGGACCACACCACAGAAAAACAATGCATATTGAACACCTATCATTAAAAACTTTCTAGAGCCCACCGTAATGTTTATTGACCATCCTATCTGTTGATAAGGTCATGTAGGCAGGGAAGAAATGAAATTACAAATATCAAGTTGATAGAAAACTATTATGGTCCACAAATGGTTTTTAATGGTCATTAGCCAGTGTTCATTACGATGTGGTCCGCCCAAAACTTTCATCTGCTTCATTTTTAATATCATGGCATAAAATAATTCGGAAAAAGCAGATGAACGCCATGGATATACAATTCATACGTAGAGGTGGGCTCCTACGGTCAGGGTCCCACCGAGGTCGCTGGTTCCGGGATCTCACCCTAGTCGCGCCCGGCCTGGTTAAGCACTTACGGACGCGGATTAGCTACTGACAGGTCGACTTGCAATCTCCCTAGTGAAGTGACGTAACCAACTTACGTGGGACCCACCGTGATGTGTGTGCTTTATCCAAACGGTCCATCCATTTGGAGAGATCATTTTAGGCCATGAGCCAAAGAACGAAACAGATCCAAATCTCAAGTGGACCTCACCCAAGAAAACAGTGGGGATTGATCTCCTACCATTAAAAACTTCTTGGGGCCACAGAAGTTTTCGATCAAGCTGATATTTGTTTTTTCCCCTTATTTCATGTTTTTTTGAACTTATGAACAGGTTGGATCTCAAATAAACATCATGGTGGGACCTAGAAAGGTTCAACGGTCACATCACTGTTCCCACTGTTTTCTTTGGTGGGGTCCACTTGAGATTTGGATCTGCCTCATTCTTTAGATCATGCCCTAAAATGATCTCTACAAATGGATGGACGGTGTGGATATAACACACATATCAAGGTGGGTCCCACAGAAGTTGGTGACGTCACTTCGTTAGCGGGATTGCTACTCAACCTGACAGTAGCTAATCCGAGTCCACCACGGACTTAGACGAGCTAACAAACTTTGGCCAACCAATCGCCTCTATCCACGCCGCGACACAAGGAGCTACTGGGTGTTGGGTCACCACGAAATCCGGGTCCTTTTCTAACCGTACATTCTTCTCGCAAAAGTATGGTGAATGTCTCAGATCTCATCTTTGCTAAGCATCCAACGGCAGAAAGATCTCTGCCTTGCTCAGCATTCAAAACCCCCGTTTTCAACTTTCTCGCGAGAAAATCTTGGTACTGCGGTACTCTACCAGAGTGTAATGATCTAGACGCACACGCACAAAAGATTGTACACGTGGCATATTTTTATCTCAGTGCGTACTGTAAAGATCATGGATCTCACTATGCATGGATCATTCACGGGAAATAGGTATTGTGGGAATAATACATGTAATTAGGGAACCCTAGTCCATGCGATCAAGAATCAGGGTTCTGGGTCAATGCTATCAATTTGATATTCCAACCATGGATCACAAGCCTCTCAAAAAAAAAAAAAAAAAAAAAGAAGAAGAGCCCAAAAATGACCGGATAGAACAATCCAAACCATTCTACCTATAGAACGTAAATATATGGTCACCAAAGATTTTTACGGCAATTAAATATAAAGAAACTGAAAGTCTGGACGTACGGTTAGGATCCTCCAACAAGAGAGATTATTGTGGGGCTGTACATCCACATGAGAGTCTTGTTGATTAGCAATTTAGATTAATAACCCATATTCCATTATTGTTATGAAAAAACACTACAACTTCCCAACTAGACATCTAGAGATTAAAGAATTTGACAATGAATCTTCATCAGTTCTGATGGAATAGCTTCAAGCCAGAGGAAAGTACAGAACAATACTTCAGCACATATATGTTCACGAGGAAGAGAATGAAGAATGCAATGGAGAATGAAGACAGAAGAAGAAGAATTTAAATAAAATAAATAAAAAGAGACCACAATTCTAAAATAGCTAAACCTACAAAAGCAGGATACCCCACAGCGAGAGAGAGAGAGAGAGAGAGAGAGAGAGAGGATTACCTGCACTCTCTCTCTCTCTCTCTCTCTCTAGGGTAGAAGATTCTTCTTCAAGATTGTGGGAGAGTTATGAGGAGTGGGGACGTACTTATACTGTTATAGTTGGTAACTTGGTATCCATGCACGAGCAGCTCCTTCCAGGAAGTTGTTTCTGTTGGATGGAATGACCTAAATGCCCTTTATCCACCTTAGTTTCTAAAAAGGGAAGAAGTGGAGTGGCGTGACGTGGACCCAAGTGATGTGCGTATATTCACCCAATGCGTGTCCCGCTGGTGCACCCTTGTATGACCGTTCATCGTGATGTGGTCCACCATATCATGTGGGGATCCATGATATTCCCACAAGGATTTTGATAGCAAAATGCTTCTTTGAGACAAAAACCGATCAGGACCCTGATGTATCATGGTGGGCTCCACAGACAGAGGTCTAGTGTTACACGCTTATCATGTGGAGATTCACGATGCTCCCACAAGGATCTTGAATCTTTATAGCAAAATGCTTCTTTGAGACAAAATCCAACCAGGAACCTAGCTAGACGGACGGTCCTGTTAGGAGGTCTGTGGAGCCCACAGTGCTGACATGTATATGTTTCATCCATGCCGTCCATCTATTTTGACAGATAATTTTAGGACATGCATATTGAAAACACTACTCCACTTGAGCCTTCAATATGCATTCGTTTTGGGCTCATGCCCTACAATGAACTGATGGATGGACCGTGCGGATTAAACATATACATTACGTTGGCCCCACGGAGATCCTCAAATGACGGTTAGTCTCCAGCTAGTGATGGGTAGTACCCCAATCCGCGTGGGACAGACAGGACGCGGTTTGATTGGTAGCCCCAACACCAGCCAGCTAGCTGGTGTCAAAGCTATGTGGCCCCACCATGATGTATGTGTTTTATCCACGCCATCCATCCATTTTTTCGAGATCATTTTACGGCATGACACAAAATATGATGCAAATCGGATGTGATTGCATGCGGACTAGGATTCTAAAGCCATTTGCAAGTTGCCCACTTGTATCTTTTGATTCTTCTTGGTCTGACTGTTTATAATTTCGGAGCATTTATTTTTCATCTTCACTTTCCTTTCTATTCTTATAATAAAATTTGCATTACCTCTATGAATCGTACTATTGAAACATTACATTGATACCACAGTATTTTAATTACTTAAAAAATAAAATAAAGGGCTAAGAATAGGCAATGATCCTAGTATCACTGATATTATTGATGATATTGCCCCGTGTTATCTATTTCTTGGGTTGGCGACAAATATTGGGGGTAAAATAAAATTTGCAAGATATCATTGATAATATCAATAAGATTGACGTTATTATCCCATGTATCGAGGATATCACGAGATATCAATAACACCCCTTCGAAAAAAACATTGTATTGTTGATTTCATGTGATATTATTAATAGTATGGATACTCGCATTAATACATGTGAACTTCCAAATAATTTAAAAACAAATAAAGAGTTCAAATTTGTTTTTGGGGTTTTTTCTGAGGGTGTTTTAAATTAAAGTATTATGCAGACTAAATAATTGCATTAGTTCTTAAAAAATTGGTGTATTAGCATCATATTTATTAACTAAATATTTTGAGAGAGAGAGAGAGAGAGAGAGAGAGAGGCTAGACTCGTGGACTGGACAAGGGCAGGGGGGCAGTCGGGTAGGGTAGAGTTTAGGGTAGGAGGAGCGCTCGGATCAAGCAAAGGAATATGAAAGGATTAGGGGTTTTACTTTATTTTTAAGTTTTTTTTTTTTTTAATTTATATAAAATCGAGCTGAGCCGAGTGAACTAAATCGATCTACGAACAAATCAAGTTTGAAGTTGACCTGAATTGAACGAGGCCTAGCTTTAGTTTGGCTCGAAATTCATTTCGAGCAGGGGAAAAGGGCTTAACTTGGTTCAAAGCCCTCTTTTGAATCGAGCCAAATTGAGCGAGCTAGCTTGGCTCGTGTACGTGGGTAATACCCTAACCGTAGGGTCCTACCTCAATGCATTCATTATATATCCACACCGTCCATCTGTTTTTACAGATAATTTTACCACATGGTCCCAAAAATGAACCAGATTCAAATTTAAGGTGAACCACACCACACAAACAGTAGTATTAACCATTAAAAAAATTTATGAGCCAAATAAGTTTTAGATGAAGCTAATATTATTATTATTTTTTTTTCATCCAGGTCTGTGTTACCTCATCAACAGGTTGGATTTTCAATAAACATCATGGTGGATGATAGGAAGCTTTTAATGGTGAGCGGTTAATGACCACTGTCATGGGTGGTATGGCCCACCTGAAACTTTTACACACTTCGTTTTTAGTCTGTGTCCTAAAACTAAATGTACAAATAGATGGATGGTGTGGATATATGATGAACACATCGAGGTGGGCCCTATGGTCAGAGTCGCACCCACATTGCTGGCTCCAGTGTTGCAGCCCAGTAGGTATAGTGGCAGACTGAGTGAAGATAGCCTCGTTTCAACACTGAGGTCATGGTATGGATTCCCGTAGTGGGGGTGGCTAACATTGTGACGTGACTGATAGAGGTAGGTGGGTATAATAACAAATGGGGTCTGTGAACTAACCCAAGAAAAAAAAAGAAAAAAGTAGTGGTTTGGGTGGATCCCCGACCGTGGGGTCCATTGTGATGTATGTTCATTATATCCATGCTGTCCATCAGTTTTGAAAACTCATTTTGGGCATCATAAAAAAAAATGAAACAGATACAAATCTCAGGTAGACCATAATACAAAAAAAAAACAAAAAATAAAGTAGCAACAGACAATTAAAAGCTTCTCATGGGTCGCAAAATTTTTGGATCGAGCTGATATTTTCGTGGTATCTTCATCCATGTATTTGTGATGTTATCAACAGGTTGGATGGCAAATAAACATTCCAGTGGCCCCATGAAGTTTTTAATGATGGAGATTCAATCATGACTGTTTTTTGTGGTGCGGTCCACCTAAGATTTGCATCTTTTTAATTTTTTGAATCATGCCTAAAATGAACTGTCAAAATGTATGGACGGTGTGGATTTAAGGCACATACATCACAGTGGGCCCCACAGTTAGGGATCCACCCGAACCGCGCCCATAGTGGAATCTAATCATGAGTAGAATTTCAAGAACCTTTTTTCAAATCATCCATGGAGAAAATCAAACAAGTCCACTCACTAGGTGGACCAAAGCCATAAAACAATTCAAACCATCAGTCTCCCATAGATTTCAACGGTCCAGCGCCATGAGGAACGGAAACTCCTGGTTTTTGCATTTTATGGTGGGCCCATTCGTTTGCTGAACTAAACGGGCTAAAATCCTTTTAGTTGCTACCAATTGACTCGTAATTGCATTGGGCCATAAGAGCAGTATGGAGTCTTACAATCTTTCGAGGGGTCCAGAGCTTGAAACTCTTTAACATGGCTTTAAGGCTTGGATGAGACGAGTTGAACGTTGTAGGACCCGATCTGAATTGGGCGAGTTGGGCCGATTCAGCCCCAACTCAACTAATGACCAAAGGAATTAGTACAAGTGGTTGAATATTTTAACCATCCTTTGTACTAACATTTTTCTTTGGATTTCAGTCTAGGTTGGATCATATGGCCCACCCCATTAATAACCTATATACTAACAAATTGGGTTATGCATGTAGGATTCAATGCAAGCTCACCTACTTACTTAAGTGGGCTCCATTTTTTTACCTTATCAACCCATTACCCATTTATATCATGGTCCAAACTCAGCTCAAGAAGTGGTTCAAACTACTTGACCAGCAGGCTGGGCCTGATATATAGCCCTCCTGCTATATAAGGATGGACATTAGCTTTAATCCCTTTCTGATGCATTTTCTGTCCATATTATAGCTTGATATATCACAAATTTCCTCCTTAAAGAAGAAACTGAGATACCACAGAGTTCACTGCAAATTGCATGATGGTGACTTATCCAACATTCATGTGTCCTACATGTACATAAATTGGGTCCGTCCGACTTGCAGGCCAATCAAGGATGGACAATAGGTCAAAACTCGACTTATCATGAACCACCATGACTCCACCTTGAATGGATGATCTTCACCATCCAACTTGTGCCATCAAACGAGGCAACTCAACATGCAAATGGATATTTTTCATTTGATCTAATTTTGTGTTTGTCCCCTATATGATTTTGTTTGGAGTTAGCATATACCATATATAGTATCAGCATAGTGTACTGGTCATTGGAAAACACACATCCTACCACATATTTGGATTGGGCTAACCTAAATTATCCCATACGTTAAAAAAAAAGAAAAAAAAAAAGAAAAAAACAACAACAACAACGACGACGACGACGACAATTTTGGGCACCTCTTGTAAGGAAAGCTTTATTACAAATGAAAAGCAAACGGAAGATAACAAAACTTATATACATTAAATAAAGAATAAAAGCTAAAAAACTTATTATATGCAATAAAAAAATAAAAATTGCATGTATTAAATGATATGAAAACTATTGTACATGGTATAAACATTGCATCCATCCTAATTAACTGTTTTAAGTTGCAGGTGCTGTCAATAGTTTCTGGCACATTATAGTGCCATTAAATTCTAAAAACGGGTACTCCAACTGTTGGCTGTACCGAGCCTTAAGAAGATGGACCGATTGGCTTTTCAAAGCCTCAAGACAATCAAGAAAGATAATTTTCAAAAAGGGAAGAGAGAGAGATCAAAGCAGAATTTTATTGACTGTACTGAACAACCATGTTGCTGTTGGATTCTTCTTGCCACAACCGGATGTACAAGCTCTCCTTATATAGGCATTTGCTAGAATGTAAAATGACCAACTTGACCATACAATAATACACTACAAGGGCAAAGAAGTAACTGCTTTATAAAAATCAAAATAAAATATTAAATGACTTTTCTTTCCAATGCATTGGAAGCCAACAGATTCATGGAGAATACACACCAAGCTGCTGGAATCTTCTTTCAGCAATAACTTCTTCATGAAAATCTAATGGACTAGGTAAATGGATGGATTGGATTGGTTTGCAACTTCTAACACTCCCCTTCAAACCAAAACTGACTTCATTCCAAGCATCGATCTTAGTCGTCTAAATGCATCTGTCGATAGTGCCTTGGTGAATATGTCCGCTACCTGTTTAGTGGTGTGACAATATTCCAATTTTATCGCTTTCTGCTTTACTTGATCTCTTAGAAAATGGTATCGAGTATCGATGTGCTTGCTCCTTCCATGTTGCACCGGATTTTTAGTAAGCTCTATTGCTGACTTGTTATCCACATATATAACTGTGGATTCTTCTTGCGGATGCTTCAGCTCCTTTAACAGGTTCCTTAACCAAATCGCCTCACAGACAGTGGACGATGCTGCCACGTACTCAGCTTCACATGTGGACAGGGCGGCCACACTTTGCTTCTTCGAATTCCATGTGAAAGCAGTTGTTCCGAGATAGAATACATAGCCAGTGGTGCTCTTTCTTTTATCTTGGTCACCTCCCCAATTGTTGTCTGAGTATCCATACAGCATTGCTTCATCATCGTATGGATAGAAAAGACCGAATTCCATTATTTCTTTGACGTACCTGAGGATTCTTTTTGCAGCTAGCCAGTGTGATTCTTTTGGTGCTTCCATGTACCTACTCAGAAGCCCAACACTGTAGACGATATCTGACCTTGTGATTGTGAGGTACCTTAGGCTTCCAATTAGACTCTTGAACAGAGTCGAGTCTACACTTTTTCCTTCTCCGTCCTTTGTCAGTTTTAAGCCCGTTGCTACAGGCGTGTTTACAGCGTTGCAATTGGCCATCTTGAACTTTTCAAGTAATTCCTTGGCATACTTTTTTTGAGATATATAGATGCCAACATATTGTTGCTTCACTTCGATGCCCAGAAAGAAGGACATTAGACCTCCGTCGGTCATTTCGAACTCATTAAACATGGCCTTCTTGAATTCATCAAATATCGATTGGCTGTTCCCTGTAAAGAGCAAATCATCAACATATAGGCATGCTATGAGCATATCGCCATGAGCATTCTTCTTGATGTAGAGTGCATGCTCATATGGACATTGGGCGAAGCCATTCACTTGAAGATAGTTGTTGATGCGTGCATTCCAAGCACGTGGAGCTTACTTCAACCCATAGAGGGCTTTCTTCAACCGATACACCTTGTGTTCCTCCCCTTGTATAACAAAGCCTTCAGGCTGGTTAATATAAACTTCTTCTTCCAGAATTCCATTCAGGAATGTAGATTTCACATCCAGTTGGTAGATCATCCAACTGTGATGGGCTGCAAGAGAGATAATCATCCTTACAGTGTCAAGGCGAGCAACAAGAGTGAAAACTTTTTCATAGTCCACCCCGTACTTTTGTTTGTAGCCCTTTGCTACGAGCCTTGCCTTGTAGCGATCAATCTCGCCATCAACATTTCGCTTGATTTTGTACACCCATTTGACGTCAATAGTTTTCTGGCCATTAGGAAGCGTAGCCAGCTTCCATGTGTCATTCTTCTCAATGGCTTGGATTTCTTCTTTCATGGCGATTCTCCAACATTCTTCTTTTATGGCCTCCTGAAACGTTAGAGGCTCATAATCTGCATATAAGCATAAAAGATTGACCTCTTCAGTTTGCTCATAAATGTCGTTTAAGCTTCTCATTTTGATAGGTGCCATGGGTGAGGACGAGCTGGCCGAATTTTGACTTGATAGAGTACTTCCAAGAGAGATGGAATGTACTTCCAAGAGAGATGGAATGTACTCTTAGACTTTTGTGTCTTGATAATGCAGCCGAAGAAGGTGTTGCAGGTGTTTGCTCTTGACGGTCATGCCTTTCCTCATGTTCTTCTGTTTCGACTTAAATATCTTTGGTTGATTCTTCCTCGTTCCATTTCCAATCTTCTTCCTCACTAAAGACTACATCTCTACTCACCACTGCTTTATTGGTTAGTGTATTGTAGAGCTTGTAGGCTTAAGATTCTTCACTGTAGCCGATGAAGATGCATTATATTTTCGCCACGATCATCAAGCTTCTTTCTTCTTGTTTCTAGAACTTGAGCGTAGGCGACACACCCAAAGATTCTTAGGTGCGTCACGCTCTGTTTGTAGCCACTCCATGCCTCCTATGGTGTCATATTTCTGACGCTCTTGGTTGGACACCGATTGAGCAAGTAGGCAGTCCATGCAACTGCCTCTGCCCAGAAGCTCTTTGGGAGGCCTTTCTCTTTGAGCATGGTTCTTGTCATGTCGAGGATGGTGCTGTTCTTTCGTTCCGCAATGCCATTTTGCTGTGGCGTGTAGGCTGCAGTGTGCTGCTGCTTGATGCCTTATTCCCTGCAATAATCTTGAAATGCATTTGAGGTGTACTCTCCACCTCTGTCAGATCTGAGTACTTTAATTTTATAACCACTTTCAACTTCAAAACGAGCTTTGAAAATTTTAAAGATAGCGAAAGCGAAAGATTTTTCTTTAATGCAATACACCCAAAGTCTTCGGTTGAAATCATCAATGAAGGTAATAAAATATTTATTACCTCCAAGAGAGGGTGTTTCAAGTGGTCCGCAAATATCAGTGTGAACCAACTGAAGTGATTCCTTTGCTCTTCTTGACACTCCACTTGGGAAGGAGTTCCTTTGTTACTTTCCAAGTGTGCACACCTCACACACATGTTTTGGAGCTTCAATAGCCGGCAAGCCATTTACTATGCTTGATGAGGATAGGAGTTTAAGGCCACTGAAATGGAGATGTCCAAAGCGAAGATGCCATCTCCATGAATCATTCTTCATGAGTCCATAGAGGCACTTCTTAGCCTTTGTGTTAATATGGAGCGGAAACATACGATTCTTCGCCATTTGTACTTGAGCCACAAGTCTCATGTGAGCATCTCTTATAGAGAGAGAATAGTTCTCCATGTGTATGACATACCCCTTCTCAAGGAGTTGGCCGATACTGAGGATGTTATTTTTCATGTTTGGTACGTGATACACATTAGAGATGTAATTTGGCTCACCATTCTTTTGATAGATTTTAACTTTTCCTTTACCTATCACTGGTACCTTTGATGAGTCGCCAAAACTCACGTTGCCACAAACTCCTGTGAGTTCCACGAATAGTTCTTTGTTACCACTCATGTGGTTGCTTGCACTAGTGTCGAGATACCACGCATCCGGCCATTCACGTGCCTTTTCTTGTGTGAGGAGGAGTGTAGAGTCTTCTTGTACATGGTGTGATGCTTCAGCATAGTTGGATCGTTCATCTTGATCCACTTTGTTCCAACACTCGGAGGCATAGTGGCCGAATTTCTTGCAATTGTGGCATTGAACGTTCTTTGTATTTCCATGACCACGCATGAACCGGCCTCTACCATTTCCTCTTCCACGGAAATTGGTAAACTTTTGTTAATATTGTTGATGGCTTGGCTGATATCCACGCCCTCTGCCTCTTGCACGATTGTTAGTGCCACGACCCCCTCTTTGCGTATGGCCACTCTTTTGTTTATTTAGAGTCAACTTAAACTCCAAGGCATGTTCAAGCATTGAACCGGCATTCTTTTGCATTTGTTGCTCATGCACTTGCAACGATCCCATTAGTTCTTCAATGGACAATTTTTCAAGTCCTTTGATTCTTCTATGGCCACAATCACATGATCAAATTTGGTTACAAGGGATCGAAGCACTTTTTCAATCACATGTATATCTTCGATCTTTTCACCATTTCTTTTCAAGTTGTTAAGAATAACAAGCAACCTTGAAAAATAATCAGAAATGGTCTCACCTTCCTTCATGTGTGCGGTCTCGAACTCGGCGCTAAGGGTTTGGAGACGAACCCTCTTTACACGATCAACTCCCTTGAAAATGGTGCTAAGAGTCTCCCATGCTTGCTTGCTTGAAGTCGCTTCGATGATCCTTTCAAAGGTGGATTCGTCCAACCCTTGATAGACAAGAAACATGGCCTTCTTGTCCTTCTTTCTTTGTTCTTTGAGCTCAGTCCTTTGCTCAGCAGTGTAAGCGGCTTCTTGCTCCGTAGTGGGCTCTTCGTACCTGTCAGTGACGATCTCCCATAGGTCTTGTGACCCGAACAACGCCTTCATTTAGATACACCAATTTTCATAGTTGTCTTTTGATAACTTAGGAATCTGCTGCTGGATCGCAGAGGCCATTTTACCAAGGGCTCTGATACCAATTTGTTGGCTATATCGAGCCTTAAGAAGATGGATCGATTGGCTTTTCAAAGCCTTAAGACAACCAAGAAAGATGATTTTCAAAGAAGGAAGAGAGAGAGATCAAAACAGAATTTTATTGACTGTACTGAATAACATGTTGCTATGTAATTCTTCTTGCCACAACCGGATGTACAAGCTCTCCTTATATAGGCATTTGCTAGAATGTAAATGACCAACTTGCCCATACAATAATACACTACAAGGACAAAGAAGTAACTGCTTTACAAAAATCAAAATAAAATATTAAATGACTTTTCTTTCCAATGCATTGGAAGCCAACAGATTCATGGAGAATACACACCAAGCTGCTGGAAGCTTCTTTTAGCAATAACTTCTTCGTGAAAATCTAATGGACTAGGTCAATGGATGGATTGGATTGGTTTGCAACTTCCAACACCAATAATTCAAATCTGTCAAAATTTGATGCCATAAAAAAACCAAGCGACATCTTCCAACTCTGTTGAAGCTTAAGAGTTGCAGGCAATAGCAATTTTTGTACCCCCATGTTAGAAAGAATCTGCATAAACAACAAGTAAAACTACGTGAGCAAGTCTCCATAATTTCTACTGTTGTTCATTGTTTTTGTTGAAATAATCTCAAACATGCATTGCCCACATGAGCAAGCATGTGAACAAGTTATGTTGAGGATATTGAATCCTCTTTGTTGTATTTGAGCAAGATATGGGTTATTCATCAGGTAGAAATGGCCATGCATGTCCCACGAGCTAAAAAATTAGGTCGGTGCATTCGTTAAGTGGGCCACATGTATCTAATAAAAATGAAGGGTTAAACTAAATTAACTAGATGTCCACAACTAACGTACATGTGGCCCACTTAATATGGAATATATTGTTTTTGGGACAAGAAATTCACAAACTTGCCATGCTGATATCTGTGTCAATATCCTCAACATTTTCCTCACACATGTGAATGGATAGATAAAACTATATTAGCTCTGATGCTTCTAATCAATCGGTTGAATGAGAACAAATAGGAAAAGAGAACTACTGAAAAATTATCCACATATGTATTTATATCGACTGAAAATATTACCTTTTGTAAATTATTCATAAGAAGGCGGCACATTCCTCGTCGGCGAGACATTATACGTGTACCAACAAAAGGCACTTTTGCTACCTTGTCACCATGGACCCTAAAAAAGAAATATGCCAAAAGCATAATCATGTTTTATTAAACAACAAATATAAGAGTAAAAAAGAAAAGGTAAAAAATTTCACTAAGTATTGGTCACTGAGAATTACCCAAACGTTGCTATGGATATTTGTTTCTTCTCTTTGTCTAAGATCATCGTATACAAACCTTCATAGTTCAGATGGGGTAGCGCTGATCTGCATTAAACAAAAGAGGCTTTGTTTATCATGGATAAAAGCAACATTGAAAATGTAACACCCTGTATTTTCTCCTATTTTATTTTTACTTTTACTCTTTTTTTTTTAGCCGTTGATCTTGAGAGGGTTATATCTAACCAACTGTAGGGAATATAAGGGGGGCCCATTTATAAAAGTTGCTCTAATTAACCTCTAAAATGGTCCAGAATGGCTGGATTTTGTTAAACTCACCGTTTTAAAAAAATTACGAAAATGCCACTACTAAAACCCCACCATTTAAGTAACTCAGTTTTCACAATCATTTTTGACCCTAAACTTAGTGTATGTCCTATCTAACAAAAAATAACCGTACACATCGAAAATCAGATCCCTGATCATTGTGCAAATGCCCTAATCAGAAATCAGATCTTAGATGACCCACCTTAACTTGTATCTGTCTTAAATTTCTGACCAACGGTTAATTTTACCTTGCTGACTTGATGGATGGAGGAGATTAGCCAAACCCACCTTAGTGGACCACGTGTGTACAGGGCTGCGGTGGCACGCGGTTTCCGTACCGCGTGCGCACGACGCGCCCTCCCTCCTTCTTCGTTCCGCATTCCCAGCGGACGGCACTGTCTGTCTGGGGCTCCCACGCTGGCCCTCCAGTGGACCCCACTGCCAAATCTACTCCGTCCATTCGACTCGCGGGCCAGCTGAACCTAGTCCTCCTGAAAATCTTCGCCGACCGTCACCTTTACGGCCCGCTCCAGATCACCGTTCTTTAGAAGAAGGATTAAGATCTGATCCGTTACGTTGCATGGGCACATGAGACCACTTCTAAAACCTTCTTGTGGACCCTCCCTTCATTATGGACAGTCCTCATGCGTAAGGGACCAGTGTATAGAGAGATCCGAGCTTCCCGTTGTCGTTTCCTTGTGAAGTACGGAACCGAAAGTTAGAAGCTTCCTTCGAACCCTAATCCGAGCTATATAAAATCTCTTTTTCTTCTTTGCAGCCTCCATGATTGTTAGAGAGAAAAAGAGAAGCCGTCAGAGAGAGAGAAAGAGAGGCCGTGAGGAGAGAGAGAGAGAGAGAGAGAGAGAGAGAGAGAGAGAGAGGAAGGCCGAATGTCGCTGGACAGTTGCTGCCTGTCGGTCTTTGCTGGACGGCTGATGCTGGACTCCATCCAGGGAAGGAGAAGGAGGAGGAAAAGAAAAGAAGGAGAAAGGAAGAAGAAAGGAAGAAGAAAGAGAGGTAGTGAAGAAATCTCGTGCCAAACCGGGTCGAACCGAGCCAAACCGAGTCGACTCAACCGGCACCCGGATTTCTAAGAGGTAGGCCCCATCTTCTATGATATTATCCCATATGGACAGCTTACATTTAAACCTTATGGTGAACTTAACCTTAGATCGATGTCCATAATATTGCATATCATGTTGAAACTATTCCTGACTTGCGTGTTTCCACAATTATACTAGGTTTAGGATCTAGAGGAGGTGCACACTATCTATGAATCATATCATTTGAATTCTAAGGTAATGGTTTCTTTTTAAGCCTAATTACAGCAATGTCGCATGATATGTCGAATTGTGTCTTAATGTTGTGGTTTGTGGTATGTACTTGAAAATATGAATGATTGTGAATCCTTTATGAAATCGTGTATTGATGAATATATTTGACATTAATTGCTGAAATTTCATTTTATATAGATTGTATGTCAGATCTGAGGGTTAAGGGAAGAATGATGATTTATTTGCATGTGTATATGAGAATATGTATGCAACATGCTTTAAAATGCCTGTTCACACGTGTATATGAGATTATGTATGGAACATGCTTCAAAATGCTTGTTCACACGTGTATATGAGATTATGTATGCACCATGCTTCAACATGTTTGTTCACATGTAAAAGATTGAGATTATGATTCATGTATGAGGATGGTTATATGTATGGATGTCGTCCTAATGGAAGCCCTTGCCCCATAGATAGTATAACTGTATATGTGGAAAATGATGGATTAGTAAGAAGCCCATGAGATGTATTTTGGCAAGACCATGATCGTAATGTTAATGAAGTGCTAATGATCTATGTGAATGAGTAAATGATGGACTCTTGAGTCAGATACAATTGTTTTGGGTGCCATGTGTCTCATCTTGACTAAGATGTGTACGCCTTTTCGTAGTTCGCCCCTATTGAGAGGAAACGGCTATTCTACGTCATGACAGACCATGGATGGGGTGTAGAGCGACCTTGGGATATGAACATTTCTAAAACTACTGGATGATAAGCTATTTAACTAAATGTGAAATTAAATCATGCATTCATCGCTTGCTAGTGAAAGTGTGCACGGGCCCGTTTCACTAATTGATTTTTGGTGTATGGGAAGAGTGGAGTGATCCCATCCTAACGAGAACCTCTGGTTGCTAGTGATTGGTGAGAAGAGTGGACTGATCCCCTCTCATTGGTCAGGGTGCCTGAACCAGAGCATGCATTTCATGCATAACATTAATCAAGATATTTCTTTTTGCGTGTTTTGTATGATATATGCATTGTTTGGATATTATTGTAATGGTCTTAATTAGTGATCCTTACTGAATTAATTGTGAGCAACTCACGTCCTTCTGGGACGGTGTTTTGTTTAAAACACCACCAGACATTGCAGGTGACAATCCATTAGGTGAGCCTGATCTGCAGGGTGACGAATATGCAGGCTCGTGGTAGCAAATAGCGGATGAAGAAGCCCACGTAAATTGATGATGATCCATTTATTGCTTTAGTAGAGAAAAGTTAATTATTTGAATTCGAAATAAGTTTCTTTTTTATGGAAACAACAAATGAACATTTTGTTAGACATGTTTTATATTTGATTTTGAACTTAGAGTAGAAAATCATGGAATAAGATCTTTAATTCCCGTCATTTTCCTAAAATGCCATGAATGTATGTAAGTATAGTATGTGTGTATGGAATAGTAATGTTAAAACACAGGAGTCAACACCCGAAACTCGACAGTTCGTGTTGTCCACGAGAGTCGAAACTTCGGGGCGTTACAGAAAAACTCTGTGAATTTCTTAATCTTCAAAAGAATCAATATAATTTTTTAAACTGTTGATCGTGCTCTCATCACATTAACAATTTGAATCACCAAACAATCAGCCCCATGTGTGCAAACTGGGAGCATCGGTGGTAGGTAATTTCTCAACTTCAAATACACATAATGCCATATGATATTGTGTGAGATAAATAGTTTAATATATGATAGGAATGCATGAATTATAAAGATTTTTATTATGGAAAACAGGAAAATAGGTCTTACTCATTACTAAAAACAACATCTGTGACAAGGTTTGTCTTTGTAGCCGGTTGGACAATGCGATTAAAACATTCACGTAGCATAGCACGAGCATCCCGAAGCTTGTGCTTAGTCATGGCTTTGATATATGAGGATGTATTAAGATTACGACCATATTTTTTATTTGACCTCAAAATAGTCCATGATAGACCATCTTTGCTCGTTGGATTTGGTTTCCCAAGAAGATTTTGGAGTTGGAAGAATATCTGTTTCATAAGAAGTACATTAGTAGAAATTAATATTATCACAACTGAACAAATAGTGGAAGAATATGATCCTTAGAAAACAAATAGCATATATCAAGTTATCAAAAAGATTAACAATTATATGTGTTTAAAAAAATAGAAGGTAGAAATAGTCAATGACATATTTATAACAATAATACTAAATAGTCTTAGGAAAATTCCTATAAATTATGTGTGAAGTAATAACTTCATAAAATTAAGCAAATCACAGATATTACTTATTATAGTTGCATATGGATAGACTATTGAAATAAATTGAAATAATTAATTCAATAAAGCGGAAATGCCTGAATTGGAGTTATCTTTAATATTCATACTTTAGAAAAATAAGTTGTATTACATTAGTTTCAAGTTGGCCATGAGATAATCACACTTTCGCCATTTCTTTCAAGTGAATCGAACATTTCTAGTTCAATTCAGTTATACATCAAAATATAGTGTAAACGAAATTGTATTAGAAAAACATAAATCTACACATCCCATATAGAAATTTTAATATACCTTTGAACATTTTTCCTTGCAGAACCAATTTCCCTTCGGACGGCTTTCAAGCCCTTCATCACCTTTTTCTCTAAGACAACCTACATAATCTAAAGAAATTAAAAAAAAAAAAAATGTAAGTTTTGGAGATAATAATTTTTCCATTCGACACATATAAAAGAAAAGAAGATAAGAGAAAAACCTACATCCACGTTCACATTGATCGCAAAACAAAATTGTTTTCTCCATAAATTGTTCACCATCATTATTGTATTCACCCCCTCTACATAATCCACATCGACAAGATGGGCAAAAATATAGACTTTTAGGGAAAACCTGCATGAGCACCAACATCAAGTTGAAGGTGATAAAAAATAATAATTTTCTCTATACTAAGTATTAATATATGAATTTAAGATGCGCCTGGATTAAAAAATGAAAGGAATGATAAAAAATCAGTTTAATTAAGAGTAAAAAAATATAACAATATTTCCTAGTATTCACAATGAGGAAGTGACACTTAAATTATAATTGTTTCATTACTTCCTTCAGTCCAACTATAAAGAAATAAAATTGCAATTTTAGGAATCTAGCTTCTTAGTATAAATACTAAGGTGATTATAATTCAGTCATTTCTTCAGTATAAGGCTAATTTACTTTAATTCAATTCAATAGTGCATTCAAACACTGCTTAAATTATAGGGCAGATTTAGGAGACCAAGCCAACTAATTGAACTTAATTGCTAACTCGTAGTGGAAATGAGCCATTTGGATGCAACATTTAATGTTGAAGCAATTATATTACAATATGTTTCAAATATGAAGAATTTCTACAGAGCAAGTTTGGGGAAATAGGATTGTATTGAAAGATGCCATGAGTTTGGGATCGCACCTTTAAACCAATGCAGCTTAAATGAAACATCTGCAGACATTCGCCACCACACACTAGCAATCCGTTCCCATGGTGAAGGCAGATGTGGCATATCCCATTTCCTCTAAAGCATGAGGTATTACTCTTAGTTTCCTCACACAAATTTCTTGTGAAACCGCAAACTTTTTCAACACCCACTGCTTGCTGAATTTTGAGGTGGGGTTGATATCCTGTGGAGGTTTCATCCTTTATATCACCTTCTTTTTGTTGAATTATGGGGCGAGGCCCATCACTCCCCATTTGCTCACGTACATATGCTAGGAAGCTCGTAGCCTTTATATGACCCTCCATCTGTTGCACGTTAGTGTGGGGCAGATTGCTATCCATTTGCTTGTGCGGATCTTGTTCAAAGCCTCTAACTTCATCATCACGCTTTATTTGCATTTGGCATTGCATCAGTGACCTTCCATCTTCCAAGAAGATATTGGTAGAAGGCCGATGATTACTACTACCCGCATGGATCTCAAAATTGGAAAGACGGTACACTTTTTCACAACACGAACATTTGATTCCTTCGCGCATGATCCACCCTGCTGCCATAACTGTGTTGTCCTTTTTATTCAAGTAACGTGCCTTCTGACCCAACGACACCACGTTATTGTCTATCAAAGAAGATAGACTGATTGGAGGCATGCATCTATTCCGCTTTTTTCCTTTGTTCAGCTTGTGAGAATGAACCTTGTCTATCGTTATTTACCAACGAAGCATCTGGAGGCGAAGGAGAGTTGTTGCATTCAACCCTTCTCTTCTTTATTTCAGGTTCACCACATTTCATTATAGATTGTGGACAACACCCGACATCAATGGCAACATCATTGCGATCACACCGTCTGTTTTCAACATCTCTGCTTTCTTTAAGAACTTCATCAAATTGCTCTATGGCTGTGAGTGCAGTATTGATAAAGCCCTCGTCGTTCATGATTCCAAGAAACCATTCATTAGATGTCTCATCATCTGGTGAAAGATCCATCTTCCTGAATACATAGAAATCATTTTATGAGAATTACATGAAAACAAGTGCATGCATATTCAAGTGATACAACTGGAAAGGAATTAGGAATGAGATATCAAACGTTGTGGTTGGCTTAGATGACATCATCATCTAAGCCTAATCCTAAACTAATGGGGATAGATGGAATTTCCATTATCCCATGTTCATCATCATTTATTGTCCTAGGATCAGAGGGTTACTGGTTACCTAAAGCCAATTTGCTAAGCTACACTATCATACACTTGTGGGTCACACGTTCATGATCTTGTGAACGGCCCAGAAGCATGAAGAGTAAGTGGGCGCACTCGACAACTCCTATGCAGTCTGAACGCTGTAAGTTGAATTGGCTATAGTTACCCTTTTCTCATTAGTTGTGCAATGTTACAGAGATAGACTTAAAATATATTGATATTTGGAGTCACCATTAGCCGAAACACACTTCTAAATCTATAGCCAGCTAAATGTTGTAGAATAGCTTTGGATTTGAAGGATGTAAAGATTTTTAATTTTCGATGGCTCTTGTGATTTGACCTATGATTGTAAATTATTGGGAAAGGGCCACATTTATGAAAAAAAGAAAGGGTTAGGTGTCATTCTTGCCCACATATTGTGCCGTCTTTATTTTACGGGGTTTGTCGGTTTTTTTTTTATAGAATTTTTCACTGAACTCCTAGTTATATCACATATCATGACCCTATCGCACATATGTAATTTGACTCTCCATGTAGGTGAAAATATAAAATAAAATTGATAGAGAAAGAGTCTAGTTGGAAGGAAATGTATAGGCATAGGTTTGATCCTTGGAATGTGTGGAGCTGAATGTAATTTGACTTGAGATGTGGAAAAAAAATCTGATACTCTCTCATACACCAAAAAAGTAATTAGATGTCATCAATTATATACATACTTGTTGCGCAGCATGCCAACAACGCCGGTGAGCCGAGATCCAATCTCCGGTCTCACCCACAAACGATAAATAGGAAGAAATAATAACTAGAAGTAGAATTCACACAAACCAATAATCCACGAGACAAAATTTACGTGGAAAAACCCCAAACAAGGGTAAAAAACCACTGATGCAAACTTCCACTATGAAGAAAACGAAGTTACAAACAATACACTTACCTTTTCCTATGCTCTCATGCACAAAGATGGCCCTTTTGCTAATCCTCTCATTTCTTTCTCACCTTGGACATATAAAAACCTTAATCCCATAGCCTAATTCTGGTTTACACCTCTTTATATAGTAAAATCCAAAATTACAACTTAAAATAGGAAACCCCACAGTTAACCTCGCGGCCGGTGGGATGCCCGATCATACTGGGTTGGGCGCTCGCCCATTACAAAAAACGTCTATCGAGAAATAGGCCAAAACAGACCATTATCGAGTGCCTGGTCAATTTGACCATCAGGCGCCCACCTATTCACAGAACAATCTAGAGTCAAAACACATAAATATCGGGCGCCCGGTCATCAAACCATCCGGGCACCCGACCATGCCTTGGTGTGACTTGGCTCCACACTCAACGATACTCTCATCTTGCATGCTTCGATAATGAATGCGAGTTGAGTCACTTTAGAAGCTTAGTACAATAAGGATCTCGGTAGTGTCTCAAGTTCACCCTTAATTCACAACCTTTGAAATTATTTCTCACTTGAATTTGTTAACTCTCACGGACACTCTTCACTCCCTCAGCCTTGGTGTTATCTTGGAAATGCTTGTTGTGATATAGGTTATATAGACAAGACATGCATTCATTTAATGAAGGTTGTAGCCTTATAAGCTGCCCTCGTAGCTGCTATTATGATAAAATGTTAGGAAGAGGAGCTTACAAGGGCATAGTTATACGGATATGCAGTTCTTGAAGAAATGTTTATTGGATTTTGCATTTTTGGGCCTGACACAAGAAGAACGTGGTAGGTCGATTACCGCCTCCCTAACCGAGAGTTTCTAGAATTTACGAGAAGAAATAAAAGGATAAAAAAAGAGGAAATTAATTCCGAATAATGTTTTTGATAATTGAATAAATAATAAAATAAACATAATTACCTTGCTTTAAATAATAAACTAAACCCTAAATTCTTACTTAACGCTAACTTGCAAAGGAAGTAAAGAATTCTAATACAATTAAAAAAGAAACTGAAAAAATCTGTGCAAACTGTATAATGCCAGCGCCGTCTTACTTCCGCTGATACGAACAATCCACATATCTCATTGTCACGAAACTTTATGATTTTTTTTTTACATCGACGTACTTTTCAAGATGGTCGGCTCAGATTCTCCATATCAATAGTAGTGGGCCACCTGGACCATCTCCAGATTTAGTGGGCAGAATTCAGAACTTTCTATATAGTTTGTATCATTTTGGACGCCACGATCAATCCGTAACTCGGATCGACATGAAACTTATTAAGTCTTCTCAGCGTCGAGCAGCTCTACGAAATGGATGGAACGGATCATCATAAATAATCAAGATGGGCCCCACAAGTTGGGCCGAAATCCCAAAAAGGGAATAACAATTTCCTGGTTGAAACTCCATTTTTTTTTTCGGGTTAGTCATGCAACGCACTCACTCGGTTAGTCACACGATGCTCCCACTCGCTGGCGGGGTTAGTAGGTTTCGAACCCGAGACCAGCAGTTGAAATGCCCAGGCATCTACCAGCTGGACTAGCGGGCCATCCCTGCCTTGTCACCATGACCGGTTTTGATGCTTTTATGGCCAATTCCTACAGATCATCAATCGTTGCAATCTCAGGTCCACTGATCTGGACTGTTGGTCACTTTTGGGTCAGGTTAAGGCCGTTTCCCCTCTAGGCCAACAAAGATCTCTCTGCATTGGCTGGAAGCAATGTATATTTGGCTAGTTTGGAAGACCCAGGTAGTCAAACTGAGGTTCAACCGATTAGAGACCTTTCAATTAGTTGATCTAGCCCGCCTATTACTTCAGTGATCGTCCCAACCATGCATTGTCCAAATCTTGTGATGGTTCAACGGTTCTCCTATATCGAAGGGGAAAAATAACTTGTTCTCATACTGAGTAGGGTTTCTACAGATCCATACGCACACAAAAGACTGTATATGTGCCATATTTTTATCTCATGTAAAATGATCTGCACTTATGTAAATATCATGGATCTGACTATACAAGGATCAATCCCAGAAAATAAACTCAACATATGATAAAAAAAAAAAAAAAAAAAATCCTGATGGGTGCTGATCCAATGGATGTTCAAAGTGGAAATAATTAACCGTCTAAATTCAAAAAAGCAAAATGACCATTAATCGTTGATTGATGATCATATAAGCTATGATCCATCTACAGCTGCTCCACTACTTGGGACTGTTTAATCGAGGTACATTTATGTCATACGTTTGATTTTTTTTTTTCGTGCACAGAGCATGACACTACCCACGTATGAAATCTTAAGACATCACCTGACCACCCTAATTGGGTGCATAAGTGGATTGCTGAGATGGCTACTCATGTGGGAGGGGCTATGAGTCCTACTCTTGCCAACATGGCCCAAGCTCGCAGCCATTAATCCTCAGGTTAGCCCCACCTTCAATGCGTGTGATCTGAAAACCAGGCTAGTCAGATCATAAGGTGGGCTAAACCTGTATGCTGAAAGTGAACTGTTGGTAAATTAGATTTAACCATCTTTCTGTACAAGTGTGGCACAACTTATGTTTGGACCTGCCTTTCTCGCCAACACATTTGCATTGTGGGGTCAGATTTTCAATTTGTAAAAGTGGGGTCCATTGTGAAGTGATCCAAGCTGTGGATGTTTTATTGTTTGAAACATCCTAAGCCTTTCAATAGCTGCTGGCCAATAAAGAAATGTTTAGGAAAGAAATACATCAACAGTTCCCATTCAACCATTAAAAAACCAACATTCTACATATTGGATCTTCCGACCTGCTTTTGGTGCAAGGGCCATTCATGGTGAGGTCCATTGGATCGACTTTTGTTTCACTAATTAAGCCATGTTCTCATAGAAGGTCACTCAAGACACGAGATGATGGCTTAGCAAATTGATCAGGTATATTATTATTAGATGATGCTTGGTTGAGATTAGCCCACCTTGTGGTGACCTAATCCATTAATTGATCTAGTGGGCCCCATTATTTATGCATTATTATATTCGTTGCAAATGATCCTAGCCATTTGAAGAAAATGGACAATTACAACCAATTCAAAAACATGAAAACGTTGGGCAAACTGAAAGACTTAACCAAGTTCTTACTTGGCTTAAATCAATTTTTTAGTAACTAATTTAAAGATTCAACTGACTTGTATGGAGACGACCAAGTTTTTGAGTTGACTCAACGCGTCTTGTGGAGACCCAACTGAGTTAGGCACCCTAGTGAGTTTTGGAGAGAACCGGCTCCAAATCTCATAGAGTTGAGTTGATTCAACTGAGTTTTGAGTGGAGTTATCGAGTTTTTGAAACTTTGCATGGAGATTTTAATGGTCTCCCCATCGAGGATAGGGTCCTTGTAAAAATCTCACCAAGAGGGAGGCCAGCAAAAGCTGGATGGAACATTGTACATTTCCTTTTGCAAAATCCAAGTACAAACAGGAAAATCATGACGCCACTCATAATTGGCTCGCAATTTGAATGGTTTGGATTGAGGTGCTTGTAGCATGTGTACATTGACTGTGAAAATGCATCCACTCCCACAATTTCTTAGAAATAAGGTTTTCTAATAAATAGTTTTTTTTTTTTCCTTATACCTTTCTTGAATCCAAACAAGTTTTAAGGAAAAACGAAATATCAGCCTTATAAAAACATCAGTGGGCCAAGAAGGTTTCAATGATAGATGCCTCATATACTTTTTTTTTTTTGAGAGACGATCCACTTGAGTTTTGGACGGGTTTTTTTTTGGACACGTACAAGCTGGGTCCTTACTCATGCCTAAGTGGTAGACTCACAAGAGTTTCAAAACACAAGGTTATGGTTTGGTAAGATAAGAAGAGTTTCAACATGAGGTCATGGGTTCGGTGGGCTCACAAGAGTTTCAACATGAGGTCATGGGTTCGAGCATCCATTGTGGTGAAATCTAGGGCTGTACATCGAGCCGAGTCGAGTCGAGGTGGGCCAAGCTTGGCTTGACTCGTTTGTGCTCTCCTAGAGTTCGAGCTCAAGCTCGAGCTCACCCTCGAGCTTACCATTGGAGCTTGCCTTGTTTGCTAAAACTTTCGAGGCGAGCTCGAGGCGAGCTAGTGGATCGAGTCGAGGCGAGCTTACCTCGAGTCGAGTCGAGCTTGCCCCCACCTCAATTTATTATATTTTTTACTATAAAATACAAATTAAAAGTCAACAACATTAAGTTCAAGAAGTCACACATGCATTAGGGGAGAATAATATTTCTACAAGTGGGACCCCACCCTTAAAATGACCTAGCTCTGATCGGTTTTTTCTTTGGCCAAGTCACACATGCAGATCACTAGTTATATTTTGTGAGCCATAATTAATACAGTACATGCATAGCTCACCACGTGAACGGACTACCCTAATTATTGTGCGGACCATCTTCATAATGAGGCCCAACTGAAACATGGATCAGATGCACCACCTCCCTCATAAAATTGCATTCAATAGATGCATATGGTGTTTGGTCTAACCATAGCCCCTGTTTTGCAGATACGTATGGTGTGTGGTCTCACCATAGCACCTGTGTTTGTGTAGCATGTAAAACACACAACCACTGTGTGCTCACCATGTTTTGTACTTGAAATTACTCAATCCATTAAATATGCTCAACAAGGAATGTTCTTACCTGAACAAAATAGTAAGATTAAGAAACCCCCCAACATGTTAGGGTTTTATATATCCTAAGCTTGGACCCCAATGTGTGTGTGGGGGAGGGGGGAGAGAGAACCAAGAAATAAGAAGATTAAGGTTTTTTTTTTTATAACAAATATCTCTATGAAACAAGTCGAGCTCGAGCTTGAGCCGAGTCTAGCTTGAATTGAGTTGAGTGACCCAATGGTCGAACTTGACTCGATTTCTGACTCGAGCTCCTAAATGAAGCTTGGCTTGACTTGTTCTACTGAGTCGAGTTGAGCTGAGGCGAGCTTTTTCGAGTAGAGTCGATCGAGTTTCTTGAGTTGACTCGGCCCATGACCAGCCCTAGTGAAATCTCACTATGGCGTGAGCGCATGAGTGTGTGTGATGTGTAATTAAAAAATAAATGTCCAAGCTAGTGCAAATAGTGGTTAGAACAAATGTGGATTGGGTTGAACCTTTAAGCATCTGATCGACCATATCTATGTGGGGGCCCATTGTGATGCATCTGTTTATCCACCCTGCCCATCTCTTTTTTAAGATGATGTTATGGTCCAAAAAATGAGGTAGATCCAAGGCTAGTGGACTACTGACTCTTATGTTTAATGTAACGACCTGAGATTTTCGACTCTCGTGTATAACACGACGGCCGAATTCCCAAGTAATTTATGAAATAACTAATTTGTCAAATAATAAAATATATCATTCAAGCACAATGGCAGAAACAATTATCATCTTATTCAATCAAACTTACTACGTCATTATCAATGTTTAAATAAATGAACCAACCAATATCCATACTGATTAATTAAAATACAAAACCATGTCTTCTCTTGAAGACTTATTACAACTCCATAAATGTATCAACTACTCAAAAAAAATATTTAATAAATGATAACACAAACTAAGTTTATCTAACATCGTCATCCGCCATGTGATTGTACGAACATCGAACACTTTTCCTTAAAAATCGGGTTCAATACCTGGATCTTCACCTGCATTACCTAAATTGTGTTTGGGATAGCGTTAAACGCTATCATAGTGGGGAATATTTCCTCCAAGACTATCAAGAATAACAATGTATAAAACTCAGAGTAACGCAACACAATAATATCTTTATTCAAACAAAACAATCAAGTAAAAATCTTTGTTAATGCGATGCATGAAATGCATGCTCTGGCTAAGGCACCCTGGCTAGAATCACAATGCATGAAGTGGGAGACTCCCTGTTACGACTTCACGCTAGCCACTAGTCACCAGAGGTTCCTGGGACGCACAAGCCCATAGTTTTGCCGAACCACGTGAGAAACGGGACGCTCATAGCCCAAATCTACACGTGACAGTGTACGGGAGAAGTAGGACGCTCTAGCCTATTCTCAATTCCGTCCACCCACATGGAGCCAAGTGAATGCATGACTTTAGTTTCTCCTTTATTTAAGTGTTTTCGCATACAACCAATTTAAATAAAACTCAATGGTCACTATGGGAAGTCGCAAGCAACCCAGCATAGGCCGACAGCACGAGATTAGTGTCCATAGCACCAACTCCGGCTCATGAGAATTTGTATACCATTAGTGTCCACTCATTGTCCCATTTTATGATTTCATCATGTCCCAAAAAGCCAATGTTGTACATCATGACCAAATTCATTAAAATACTCATGTACTGTAAATGGATCAAATCAAGCATCATGTACATGTAAGGATCCATTAACAAGCAATCACTTCATTCTCTCAGTTAAGTCAAGATATATTCTTCCATCATGGACACCTCTCATGGGTTCCATCTCTCTACATCGAATAATTTTACCAACTTAGGGACAAAGAGTATACAATAATGGGATGCCCATATGATGATCTTATACACATATTTCATATCACAATATGAAAACCAATGTTACTTGTAAAACACAGATTACGGAAATAAGGGCATAGATTTCACAAAGATAAATAACACAAATACACATGCTTCTTAGTCAAAAATCTAAACAATGAATTACATCATTATATAATGATATTCATTACAAATCCTACATTAAACTTCATGTTATATGGATTAGCAATTCAAAACAAAACAACTTCACATGCCACAAAAGAAACTTATGATAATCATAATATTATTAATGAAAGGCTTGAAGGAAAATCCTCACCTTAGGATGGACTTAGAAGAAGATGGTTGTAGAAGATCCTAGCCGCTGGAAAAATATGAGAAAGAACTCTCTTCTTCTTCTTCTTCTTCTCTCTCTCTCTCTCTCTCTCTCTCTCTCTCTCTCTCTTTCTCTACGGCATGGAGGCTAGGGTTAGGAGAAGGTTTTGGAGGTACATAGTAGAAATATGGAGAGGGATGTGCACGCGAGGTCTTGTGTAACAACTTCTTGAGGTGGGTTTCTCAAATCTCAATATTTGGATGATCTATGATCAATTCTAATCCGTTCATCTTATCAAGCTCGAAGAGTAGAGTCAGAATACGTAAATTTCTTGATGATCCACATTCTAGATTGGCCGATCCTTGAAAATGGCCTAATGGGTGCTAAAATGGGCTTGATCTCAATTAACGGTCTACGCTTGATGATCAGGGCCCAAATTTTGAGAAAATATGTAGTCATGATAGGCAAACAATTGTACAAAGTTTAGTGGTTGATTGATGGTGAGAAATGCCTAGATCTGAAATTTCAATTTTTGGCGGAAAAGGAAGGTGCTGGCTTTGTGGTTCAACGGTGTAGGATTATAGATCGGGGTCCAAATTTTGTGTAAACTCGTAGTCATATGAGTATAATAAGTGGTCCAAATTTGAGAAGCGATTGATGGTGAGAAGTGGGTAAATTGAAAGGTTCAGATTTAAAAAGAGTTGGTAACTCGTTAATTTCTAAAACGGGATAACTTCGCGCATAAGAAAGATGTTTATCAAGGTGGGGCACTCAAATCACACTATTGGTCCATGATAAAGATGATCCAAGTCACTCATATGAAGGGAAATATTCGACTACGACTAACCATCTATTTTCCTCACTCGATGGACATGAAAATCAAGGGTTAAGGGGCTGATTTGACAATTGGACCACTTCTACTATGATTTAAGGGCTGAAATTTGACGTGTATGGTTAATATGTGCCCAAAATCTTAAATCCAGGGTTTTACGTGAAAGTGATCGTCAGAAACTATAATACTTAAAAATGGCATCTTAACTTAAGTTTAACTAATGGCATTTTCGTAATTATCTGAAAAATGCGTGATTTTTGAAATCTGATCTTTCTACGATGTTTATGGGATCATTCTAAGCTACTTTTATAAAGGGTCCCCTATCGGATCTCTTACGGATGTCCCGCTATTCGCAAATCAACGGTAAATGTACGATAATTAATAAAAAAATAAATTAAAAATGAATTTTCAAAAAGTTTCAAATAAATCTCGAAAATCTGGGGCGTTACATTTAATGTGACTTGCATTGATGTTTTGTGCATTTAATGCAACCCAACCTTGCTATTTGGATTTGCTTCATTTTTGGGCCCATACTTTGACATGATCTTAGAAGAGGGATGAATGACATGGATACAGATACATCACGGCGAGCTCCTGCTCCCATGCAGATTTGGTCAGATGATTAAAGGTCTGACCACCGGTCGGATGCAATCCGCCTCCTTGGTATGGCTTCGATGAACCTTCACTGCGGACTCGATGGGGTTTTTGTTGTACGGCCAGCACACCATGGGAAATAGTGGTAATGGACCATTAAAAACTTTATGTGGGGCCACAAAAAGTTTTCGGTTAAGCCGGTATTTGTGTTTTTACTTCATTCATGTCCCTGTGGCCTTATCAACAGGCTTAGATGGAAAATAAACATTACTGTGGACCCTATGATTTTTTAACGGTAGGCATTCAGTGATCACTGTTTCTTGAGGTGTGGTACGCCTGAGATTTACATATGCTTCATTTTTTGGACCGTACCCTAAGATGAGCTGGCAAAACGGATGGACGGCGTGGATATAAAATCAGACATGATACATCGAGACGGGCCACGGTAAAAAACTTACGTAACGCTGTCAGTCTTCTGAATCCGCTTCCATTGGGAACGAGGACGAAAAATGCTGTAGTATTCGATTCAACTGGCGAACCGCGGACACGTGCCAACGCACTCAGCCTGTGAGAGGGCTGAAGGTGAGATGAAAATGTTCGAAAGCTTAAAAGTTCCATTCATCGCGTGGGCCCTGAGAATATGTTGAATTTTTTATATATCCACGCTGTCCCTCAGTTTTTTTCATCTGATTTTAAGATGGGATCTCAAAACTTAAGACGATAGAAGTCTCAGGTGGACCACACCACTGGAAACAGTGATGAATGACTATTAAAAAAAATTGTGGACCACAACAGTTTTGGATCAAGCTGATCTTTGTATTTTCCCTTCATCCAGGTCTTCTTGACATTATCAACAGGTTGGATGAAAAATACACATTACCAAGCGATAGGCCCTTTGGAATTTTTAATGGTGAGACACTCAATTACCAAGGTTTCCCGTGGTTTGGTACACATTAGATTTTTTATTTTCTTAATTCTTGGGAGCACGTATAAAATGAGCTGTAAAAAGAGATGGATGGCATGGATATAAAAAAAATCAAGTGGGCCCCGCGTTAATGGTAACACCTACTAAGGTGCTATTCGGGTAACACCTAATCTGCTACCGTTGAGTAGGTCTAGACTCATTTTGTACCAGTTTCAAAATGGTGGTCACTCATCCTCCTTAAACGGGAACTGATCATTTACAGCGATCTAGACCATCCAAAATCTTGGTCCCATTGTGGATGGAGTGTGTCTCTAAAATCACACTGAAAATCCATCAAATAGAAGATTAAAGTAAAATTGTAAGTGGTCAGAAAAAAAAAAAAAAGATTGCTAACATTCCATCAACAGTTCGGTCAGAGATTTGTGCAGTCTGGATTTCCATAGAACTATGCCATGTATATGATTTGGACGGTCTGGATTGCTCACTCTGACTACTTGTGCTTTGTCCTCCAAGAAAAACTCTAATACTTTGGCATAATGCAACCATTAACGAGCAGCCATATGTAATTACTAGCTAGGGCTGTTCAAAAAATTAATCAAACCAATAAAATCTATGGTCGATTTGGGTCAATTTTTCATTGTATTTAAGGTCAGTTCAGTTTTTGGTATTAGAAATCGAGAATGATGGTTTAATTGATGGTTTCAACTGAACCGAACCGGCTCTATATATATATATATATATATATATATATATATATATATATATATATATATATATATATGAGTTATATTTATTATTATATATATACATTACCCTTCTCATATGGCCCAACTCGATAATATTTTATACATCCGCTGTCTATTCATTTTCTCAGCCTATATTAGTATGTGTTCCCAAAACTTAATAAGATTCAAATCTTAGGTAGACCACACCACATGAAAAAATGTTGATTGAGAGCTCACCATTAAAAATGTCCTGGGGACCACTTGAAGAAGATTTGCAATGTTTATTTGTCATCCAACTTCTTGATAAGGTCAAACAAACCTGGATGAAGATAAAAGTCAAATTTCACTTTCAACTTTTGTAGCTTATAATTTTAAAAAAAAATTTAATGGTCACTCATCAATTTTTACATTGGTGTGGTCAACTAGAGATTTGGATCTTCTTCATTTTTTTTGAACATTGTCATGAAATCAATAAAATTGAATTGATAAGAATTTATTCGGTTCGATTCAGATAGATGTGAGCCTTTATTGGTTCGATTCAATTGTTAAATATTCAAAGCCGACCGAGTTGATTTGGTTGGCATCGCCCTTCAAAACCTATCTAACCAAACCGTGCACAGCCCTGGTAATTACAAACAAGCAACTAAAATTAAACATTTCAAACTGTGGTAATCAATTTAGAAGAATTATAATGGTCTTAATTTGGTTACCACAGCATGCATATGTAATCCCACATTGGATTTAGGGCTAAAAAAACAGGCTGACACTTGATTTAGGTGGGCCGCATGAAACAAAACAGTAAAGAGAGAGCCGTCCACCTTTAATTTTTACAGGCTCATCATGATGGTCATATGAAATTCACTCCAACCATTAGTTTCATAACCAAAATTTAGGTCAGGCCCCAAAAATCAGAACCATCCGTGGTTCATGTGGGCCACACCAGGGAAACAGTTTGGAGGGTGTGCGCGGTCTTGTACGATGTTTCCAATTGTGTGGTCCATCTGAATTGTCTTGTACAATGTTTCCAATTGTGTGGTCCATTTGAATCATGGATAGAGCTTATCTTTGAGCTGTGTGTTTAACAGGGTGTGCAGCGCATCGTGGTCAAGTTGGATTTCACATAAACATCATGGTGAGGCCCACTCATGTTGATTAATTAATTAGGTAGCTTCTCAAAAACCTTTCTGAAAAAGGAATTGAAATGTAAATTATATATTTTTTAATTTTCTTATAAAATAACTCCCCATAGTCTTAACTCAAGTGTTACTGCCTCCCAATGCAGGGATTTAGATTTGGGGCTACCCGTCATGTATTGCCTCCCAAAGGGATTTGATTCGACTATAGGCTATTGTCATAGTCGAGCCAAAGCAAAGGATATTTAAAAGTCGTTTGGTCTGGTAGGTATTGGGACATATCTTTAGCAACGCCTAGTTATCCCATCAAATCCACCTTGACATGCCTGTGCTAAGCTTGGTACAAGCTGTTACAATACCCAGTACCAGCCATGCAAGAGCATGACTCGTCTGACTGATGAGGCCCAACCTTGAACAGTGCATCAATAACCAGGAATGTGCATCAACGATCATAATCGTGCAATTAATGGAATGAAACATCACATGATCATATACAATGCTTTCTTCCAAAATGTTACACGAGTAGAGAAAATCAGAGTGGTGTAAAAGGTGTGCCCCACGTAAATATCATGTATGGATAAAATCAGACCAATCCCTAGGTGAATCAAAGCTATAAAATGAGTCAAACCATCAATCACTTTTTTATTTCAACAGTGCAGCCCTAGTGAAGACTGGGAAATTGTGGTTTTTTATGGCGAGGTCCACTCATTTATTGAATGGGTAAATAATCTTTTGGTTGCGAAGCCTGAGCCCATGTCCAACAGATTGAATTGTAATTGCATTAGGACACAAGGTAAAAAAAAGAGAGGCATTTCCAAGGCTCAAGTGGACCACACAGTGTAGATTAGCCACCAACCATTGAATTCTTTTAGGGGCCACAGAAGTTTGGGATCAAGCTGATATTTGTGTTTTCTCTCCTGGGTCTATGTGGCCTTATGAACAGGTTGGATGGCAATTAACCATCACAGTGGTCCCTGGGAAGGTTTCAACGGTGGGTGAAATTATCACAGCTGCTTCATGTGGTGTGGTCCACTTAAGCTTATGATCTGCCTCATTTTTGGGCTTACACGCGAAAATGATATGGGAAAATGGATGGACAATGTGGATAAATTCCATACGACATGATGCCCCTCAGAGCCCTGGTCCATTCCTAGACATGTGGGGGTAGCACCCAATCAGCGTCCAGTTAGGCTTTGGGTTATATGGCCCACCTCATTAATAACCAATATTGGGTCATGTAGGATTCAGTGCAAGGGTATCCATTTACTTAGAGGGTCTCTTTTCTTGACATGAGTTGGACCCACTGCCCATTTATAGCATGATCCAAACTCAACTCAAGAAATGGCTCAAGCCATTTGATCTGGACCTGATCCATAGCACCGTTGCTATGTAAGTTAATGATGGACATTAGCTTCTAGCCATGTTTGCAGATACATTTTCTGTCGATACTATAGCTTATCAATCACAAATTTCCTCTCCAGTAGTATATATGATGGCGATCCAACATTCATGTGTCATTCATATATGACAATTGGGAACGTCCAAATTGCAGGTCAATCAGGAATGTGGCATGAGACAAAAATCAACTCAACCAAAATCATCATATCTCCACCATTCACGAGACACACATGTATGGCAATACAAACCACCAACTTGTGGCCCATCATGGATGGAGCATAACCTTATAAAAACAAGACTGCTTCATCAATTTTGACCATCCGATTTGGCTTGTGAAACTTGGGTGGCTCAGCATTTATTTTCATTCACTCATTTCATTGCCCAAAATTATATGGCCAGCATCACTTAGTCAATATTATTTTAGGATGTGCGCCAACTATCATGGATTCCTTTTTGGAAAGGCCCAAATTTACGTACATTTGTGTTGATAATGCAGCTTCACATGAATGCACAAAGCTACTTTACACATGCAATCACACATACACATACCTCATTCCAAATTCCAAGCCATCCAAGTTGTGGGCTCTATTGAAGATGGGCCTTGTTTGAAAAATCACCTTGAATGGGTGATTTTCATCGCCCAATTTGGGCCATGTTTGAAAAATCACCTTGAATGGGTGATCTTCATCGCCCAGCTTGTGCCGTCTAACATGGAAAAAACGATGCGACTCAACATTCACACAAACGTTTTCAAATTGATTTAATTTTGTATTTGTGCTCCCTCACATGGTTTGGTTTAGAATTATTGCATACATATGTACCACCAAAGTATACTGATGAATGAAAAGAAAAAAAATCCTACCACGGATGTGAATTGGAGTTGCTAATCTGAATTGGCCACTAGTGGGCCAGCCAAGAATAACCCATATCCAAAAAATATTATTACGACAATTTTAACCATTGGATCAAATCAAATCTTGATGTTGGGTTCTTTTCAATGGTAGCAATGCGTTTCAACAATATGATCATGAGCTCAAGTGCCTATGCGTGGTGTGTGTAAAACAAATGTCTCATCTTGTTGTCATGGGTGCCTCTTGTAGAACAGCTTTATTGCAAATGAAAGATAAAAATTATATAACATGCATATTAAATGTTACAGCAACGGTTGTATATGGTATAAATATTACACCCATGTTGACTATATTGTATTATTGTGCTATCAATAGTTTTTGGCACATTGTGGTGTCATTAAATTCTAAGAACGGGTACTCCAACAGTTCAAATCTGTCGAAATCTTTCGCCTCAGAAAAACCAAACGAAGTAGTCCATCTCTGTAGATGCTTAGTAGCCGCAGGCAATAGTAATTTTCTAACCCCCATATCAGAAAGAATCTGCATAAAAAGCAAGCAGGATGATGTGAGAAAGTCTTCAGAGTTGTTTAGGGCTATTCATTTATTTTGAAATAATATTAGACATCACCCACGTGACTAAGCATATGAAATCAACCGTATATTTGTAACTATTGAAAATTATTCAACATGTTTTATATAAAAACATAACCTTAAATATCAACACTCAATATCTAGTTGTGCATCTGTATCTATTTAAAATATTACCGTTTGTAAATTGTTCATGAGAAGGCGGCACATTCCTCGCCGACGGGATACAATACGTGTACCCACTAGGGGCACTTCTGCCACCTTATCACCGCGAACCCTAGAATAGAACATGACAAAAGCATAATCATACTTTGTTATATAAAACATATAAGAGTAAAACAAAAAAAGGTAAAAAAAAAAAACTAATTAATTATTATTGAGGCTTACCTAAACGTTGCCACAGATATCGGTTTCTTCCCTTTGTCCAAGATTATGGTATAAAAACCTCGATAATTTAGATGGGGTAATGTCGATCTGCAGTCAACAAAAGAGGCTCGGGTTATTATGGATAGAAGTAACACAGAGCAACACTTAAAAACCTATGAATTTCTTAATTTTCAAAAGAATCTATATAGCTTTTAATCTGATGAGAGTGTGCTTGTCATATTGGTATAGTATGAATCACCAAACAACCAACCTCACGTGTGCAAATTGGGAGTATCGATGCCAAGTATTTTCTCAATCTCAAATACGTATAATGTTATATGATATCATGCCAGATAAATAATTTACAATTTGATAGTAATACAAGGATAGTAAGGATTTTTATTGTGGAAAATAGGAAAGTAGGTCTTACTCTTTACTGAAAACAATATCTGTGATAAGGTCTGTCTTCGTAGCTGGTTGGATAATGCGATTAAAACATTCGCGTAGTAAAGCACGTGCACTCCGAAGCTTGTGTTTGGTTACATCTTCAACGGAGGAGGATGTATTAAGGTTATGACCATTTTTTTCATTTGACCTCAAAATAGTCCATGACAGATCATCTCTGCCGATTGGATTTGATTTTCCAAGAAGATTTTGGAGATGGAAGAATATCTGTATAATAAGAAGTACATTAGTAGAAATTAACATTACCACAATTGAACAAATAGTGTAAGAATATCCTTAAAAAATAGCATATATTAAGTCATGGGAAAAATTAAAAACTATGTATTTGAAAAAGAAAGAAAATAAAACGTATAAATATTTAATGACATATTTATACTTAAAATACTAAATGCCTGTGGAATTTTTTAATAAATGTGTAAAGTAATAACTTCATAAAATATAAACAAATAACAGGATAACACTAATTATGGTTGCATATGGATGAATTATTGAAATGAACTGAAATAATTTCAATAATTAATTCAATAAAGCAAAAATGATTAGATTAGAGTTATCTTTTATATTCATACGGGGAAAAAATAAGTTGCAATTACGTTAATTTCAAGTAGGTCATTAGATAACCAAAGTTTGATAATTTCTTTTGAGTGAATTGAATATTTGTAATTCAATTCAGTTGTGCATTGAAAATAGCATAAGAAAAACGTGTATTGGGAAAACATAAATTTCCACGTGTCATATAAAACTTTGAAGTACCTTTGAACATTTTTCTCCACAAAACCAGTTTCCCTCTGGACAGCGTTGAAGCCCTTCATCACCTCTTTCTCTAAGACAACCCACATGATCTAAAGAAATTGAAAAAAAAAAATGTAAGTTTTGGAGATGCCAATTTTTTATTTGACACATATAAAAGAAAAGAGGATAAGAGAAGAACCTACATCCACGTTCGCATTGATCACAAAACATAATTGTTTTCTCTACAAATTGTTCGCCATCATTATTGTATTCACCCCCGCCGCATAATCCACATCCACAAGATGGGCAGAAATATACACTTTCAGGGAAAACCTACATGAGCACCAACATAAAGTTGAAGTTGATAAAAAAAATCATAATTTTCTCTATACTGGGTGTTAATTTAGGAATTTAGGATGTGTTTGGATGAAAAAATAAGAAAGGAATAATATAAATTCTATTCAATAAAGAGAAAAAAATTATAATTGTTTCATTACTTCTATCCAAGTCTAACGATGAAGGAATAAAGTTGCAATTTTGGAGCCTAGCCCCTTAGCATAAATACTAAGGTGATTATAATTCGGCCATTTCTCTTATATCAGAGTAATTTACTGTAATTCAATTCAACAGTGCATCCAAACACAGTTTGAATTATAGAGCCTATTTAGGAGACCAAGCCAACTAATTGAAATTAATTAATCGCTAACTTGTAGTGGAGATGAGCCATTTGGATGAAATATTTAACATTGAAGCAATTATATTGCAATTTGTTTCAAATATGAAAAATTTCTACAAAGCAAGTTTGGGGGAAATAGGACTGTATTGAAAGATGCCATGAGTTTGGGATCACACCTTTAAACCAATGCAGCTTAAATGAAACATACGTAGACATTCGCCACCACACACTAGCATTTCGTTCCCATGTTGAAGGCAGATGTGGCATATACCATTTCCTCTAAAGCATGATGTATTACTCTTAGTTTCCTCACACAAATTTCTTGTGAAACCGCAACCTTTTTCATCACCCACTCCTTGCTGAATTTTGAGGTGGCGTTGATATCCTGCGGAGCTTTCATCCTTCATATCACCTTCTTTTTGTTGAATTATGGGGCGAGGCCCATCACTCCCCATTTTCTCACGTACATATGGTAGGAAGCTCGTAGCCTTTATATGACCCTCCATTTGTTGCACGTTAGTGTAGGGCAGATTGCTATCCATTTGCTTGTGCGGATCTTGTTCAAAGCCTTTAACTTCATCATCACGCTTTATTTGCATTTGGCATTGCATCAGTGACCTTCCATCTTCCAAGAAGATATTGGTAGAAGGCCGATGATTACTACTACCCCGCATGGATCTCAAAATTGGAAAGACGGTACACTTTTTCACAACACAAACATTTGATTCCTTCGCGCATGATCCACCCTGCTGCCATAACTGTGTTGTCCTTTTTATTTAAGTAATGTGCCTTCTGACCCAACGACACCACGTTATTGTCTATCAAAGAAGATAGACTGATTGGAGGCATGCATCTATTCCGCCTTTTTCCTTCATTCAGCTTGCGAGAATTAATCGAGCGGCTTGACGGTCGACCTTGTCTATCATTTTTTACCAACGAAGCATCTGGAGGCAAAGGAGAGTTGTTGCATTCAACCTTTCTCTTCTTTATTTCAGGTTCACCACATTTCATTACAGATTGTGGACAACACTCGACTTCAATGGCAACATCATTGAGATCACACCGTCTCTTTTCAATATCTCTGCTTTCTTTAAGAACTTCATCAAATTGCTCAATGGCTGTGAGTGCAGTATTCATAAAGCCCTCGTCGTTCATGATTCCAAGAAACCATTCATTAGATGTCTCATCATCTGGTGAAAGATCCATCTTCCTGAATATATAGAAATAATTTTATGAGAATTACATGAAAACAAGTGCATGCATATTCAAGTGATACAACTGGAAAAGGAATTAGGAATGAGATATCAAACGTTGTGGTTGGCACATTTCTATGTGTTATTGTAATTAGGAATGACATACTAAATCAATGCTACTTTCATGAAGTGGGGCCTACCATATCACACCCAGAGATGATGAGAGATAAGTACCTTGCTTTCTTTCTTCTCTGAGGGAGATTTAGTGATAGTATTCTTCCGAGCTTTTCTTCTTTCTTCTTCCTGAAAGAGAGAGAGAGAGAGAGAGAGAGAGAGGTTTAGTGTAATGCAGGAATTATGTCGTCTCTTAGCTATGACATGAAATTGCAATCCTTTTTGCAACAATGATTTTTTACTTTCTAAAGGTGATGAAGACACTATTTTCATAGATGGATTGACACATGGCAAGATTTGATTGGGTCACATGTGAAAACAGATATGACCTGATCAATTACTTGCGGACGCGGATTAGACTTGCGGACGCGGATTAGACACTGACAGGTTGACTTGCTATGTCGATACTGAAGTGACATCACCAACTTCTGTGGGACACACCGTGGTGTGTGTGCTGTATCCAAACGGTCCATCCATTTGGAGAGATCATTTTAGTCCATGAGCCAAAGAACGGAACAGATCCAAATCTCAAGTGGACCTCACCCAAGAAAACAGTGGGGATTGATCTCCTACCATTAAAAACTTCTTGGGGCCACAGAAGTTCTCGATGAAGCTGATATTTGTTTTTTCCCCTTATTTCATGTTTTTTTGAACTTATGAACAGGTTGGATCTCAAATAAACATCATGGTGGGACCTAGAAAGGTTTCAACGGTCACATCACTGTCCCCACTGTTTTCTTTGGTGGGGTCCACTTGAGATTTGTATCTGCCTCATTCTTTAGATCATGCCCTAAAATGATCTAGACAAATGGATGGACGGTGGGGATATAACACACATATCAAGGTGGGTCCCACAGAAGTTGGTGACGTCACTTCGTTAGCGGGATTGCTACTCAACCTGACAGTAGCTAATCCGAGTCCACCACGGACTTAGACGAGCTAACAAACTTTGGCCAACCAATCGCCTCTATCCACGCCTCGACACAAGGAGCTACTGGGTGTTGGGTCACCACGAAATCCGGGTCCTTTTCTAACCGTACATTCTTCTCGCAAAAGTATGGTGAATGTCTCAGATCTCATCTTTGCTAAGCATCCAACGGCAGAAAGATCTCTGCCTTGCTCAGCATTCAAAATCCCCGTTTTCAACTTTCCCGCGAGAAAACCTTGGGTACTAAGGCACTCTACCAGAGTGTAATGATCTAGACGCACACGCACAAAAGATTGTACACGTGGCATATTTTTATCTCAGCGCGTACTGTAAAGATCATGGATCTCACTACGCATGGATCATTCACGGGAAATACTTAAAGGTCCAAATTCCAAAAAAATAAAAATAAAAAAAATTCAAAAAAAGAAAAGTGAACATAAACTACCTAATTAAGATATAATTTACGTTCCACTGCCTTTTTAAGAAACCCTAATTAAGATAACACTTTTGGGTCCCATGGTCCAATGGTCTGGACCATCCATATGACGGGTCCAATCCAAGATCGAAGTGACATGACGGTACACCTTTCATGTTGAATCTGAGCGGTTGTTTTAGTTGTTTTTAGGTCAATGATCAAAGCATGGTGATCTTCCATTCTACAGGATTTTTTTTAAATTTTTATTTATTTTTATATAAAGTTAGTCATGCAATACCCAGCTTGTTAGGTGGGCAACACACCCACATGGTTAGTCACATGATGCACCCACCCACTAGTGGGATTAGTATCTCCTTAGCACTCGAACCGGTGCCTGCTGTCGAAACGCCTAGGCATCTTCCATCTGCGACTTCTACCGGATATACAATAAATTATCCACCCATGAAGGAGGCCATAATAATAAACTCTGGATCATCTATTACCGAGCCTGAGATGTATGGAATTCTGGGTCGCATGATTATATGATACATCGTTTGCAGTACTGCGAACTAGGTATTGTGGGAATAATACATGTAATTAGGGAACCCTAGACGTCCATGCAATCAAGAATCAGGGTTCTGGGTCAATGCTATCAATTCGATATTCCCAACCATGGATCACAAGCCTCTCCTAAAAAAAAAAAAAAAAAAAAAAAAAAAAAAAAAAAAACCATTCTACCTATAGAACGTAAATAGATGGTCACCAAAGATTTTTACGGCAATTAAATATAAAGAAGCTGAAAGTCTGGACGTACGGTTAGGATCCTCCAACAAGAGAGATTATTGTGGGGCTGTACATCCACAGGAGAATCTTGTAGATTAGCAATTTAGATTAATAACCCATATTCCATTATTGTTATGAAAAAACACTACAACTTCCCAACTAGACTTATAGAGATTAAAAATTTTGACAATGAATCTTCAACAGTTCTGATGGAATAGCTTCAAGTCAGAGGAAAGTACAGAAAAATACTTCATCACATATATATTCACGAGGAAGAGAATGAAGAAGGCAATGGAGAATGAAGACAGAAGAAGAAGAATTTAAATAAAATAAATAAAAAGAGACCACAATTCTAAAAGAGCTAAACCTACAAAAGCAGGATACCCCAGATAGATAGATAGATAGATAGAGAGAGAGAGAGAGAGAGAGAGAGAGAGAGGATTACCTGCGTTCTCTCTCTCTCTCTCTCTCTCTCTCTCTCTCTAGGGTAGAGGATTCTTCTTCAAGATTGTGGGAGACTTATGAGGAGTGGGGACGTACTTATACTGTTATAGAGTTGGTAACTTGGCATCCATGCACGAGCAGCTCCTTCCAGGAAGTTGTTTCTGTTAGATGGAATGACCGAAATGCCCTTTATCCACCGTAGTTTCTAAAAAGGAAAGAAGTGGAGTGGCGTGACGTGGACCCAAGTGATGTGCGTATTCACCCCCACTGGTGCACCCTTGTATGACCGTTCATCGTGATGTGGTCCACCATATCATGTGGGGATCCATGATACTCCTACTAGGATTCTGATAGCAAAATGCTTCTTTGAGACAAAAACCAAAACCGATCACGACCATGATGTATCATGGTGGGCTCCACAGACAGAGGTCTGTTACACGCATATCATGTGGAGATCCCACAAGGATCTTGAATCTTGATAGCAAAATGCTTCTTTGAGACAAAATCCAACCAGGAACCTAGCTAGACGGACGCTCCTGTTAGGAGGTCTGTGGAGCCCACAGTGCTGACATGTATATGTTTCATCCATGCCGTCCATCTATTTTGACAGATAATTTTAGGGCATGCATATTGAAAACACAACTCCACTTGAGCCTTCAATATGCATCCGTTTTGGGCTCATGCCCTACAATGATCTGATGGATGGACCGTGCGGATTAAACATATACATTACGTTGGCCCCACGGAGCCCCTCACATGACGGTTAGTCTCCAGCTAGTGGTGGGTAGTACCCCAATCCGCGTCGGACAGACCGGACACGGTTTGGCTGGTAGCCGGAACACCAGCCAGCTAGCTGGTGTCAAAACTATGTGGGCCCACCATGATGTATGTGTTTTATCCCCGCCGTCCATCCATTTTTCGAGATCATTTTACGGCATGACACAAAATATGATGAAAATCGGATGTGATTGCATGCGGCTAGGATTCTAAAGCCATTTGCAAGTTGCCCACTTAATTTGTATCTTTTGATTCTCCTTGGTCTAACTGTTTATAATTTCGGAGCATTTATTTTTCATCTTCACTTTCCTTACTATTCTTATAATAAAATTTGCATTACCTCTATGAATCATACTATAGAAACATTACAATGATACTATAGTATTTTAATTACTTAAAAAATAAAATAAAGGGCTAAGAATAGGCAATGATCCTAGCATCACTGATATTATTGATAATATTGCCCCATGTTATCTATCTCTTGGGTTGGCGACAAATATTGGGGGTAAAATAAAATTTGCTAGATATCATTGATAATATCAATAAGATTGACGTTATTATCCCATGTATCGAAGATATCACGAGATATCATTAACACCCCTTTGAAAAAAAACATTGTATTGTTGATTTCATGTGATATTATTAGTAGTATGGATACTAGCATTAATACGTGCGAACTTCCAAATAATTTAAAAACAAATAAAAAGTTTAAATTTGTTTTTGGGGATTTTTCCTTAGGGTGTTTTAAATTAAAGTATTATGCAGACTAAATAATTGCATTAGTTCTTAAAAAGTTGGTGCATTAGCATCATATTTATTAACTAAATATTTTTATCGAATAATGCATATTTTGGACCCTTCTTAATGAGACATGTTGTGCACAATTGACGGCGACTAGAGATCAGACTGTACATGGTGGGATGGCTTGCTAGAGGTCAAACGGTGCCTGGATCTTGGTCAATGCTGATTGGATTGCCTCCTTTAGGGATACTCGACGTTTGTCATCTTGGAAGAAGGTAGTCGAATTACTCGCCCTTATTGCTACAAGTATGTGATTCCGGCCATAGTAGAGAGAGAGAGAGAGAGAGAGAGAGAGAGAGAGAGCCTCGTCGACTGGACAAGGGCAGGGGGCACTCGAGCAGGGTAGGGTTTAAGGTAGGAGGAGCACTCGGATCAAGCAAAGGAATATGGAGGGATTAGGGGTTTTACTTTATTTTTAAGTTTTTTTTTCTAAATATATATGAAATCGAGTTGAGCGGAGCGAGCTGAAACGAGCTACGAACGAATCGAGTTTCAAGCTGAACTGAATAGAGCGAGACCTACCTTTAGTTTGGCTCGAAATTCATTTCGAGCAGGGGAAAAGGGCTCGGCTTGGCTCAAAGCCGTCTTTCGAATCGAGCGAGCTAGCTTGACTCATGTGTGTGGGTTATACCCTAACCATAGGGTCGTACTTCAATGCATTCATTGTATATCCACACCGTTCATCTATTTTTACAGGTAATTTTACCACATGGTCCAAAAAATGAACCAGATTCAAATTTCAGGTGAATCACACCACAAACAGTAGTATTAACCATTAAAAATTTTTATGAGCCAAATAAGTTTTAGATGAAGCTAATAGTTGTTTTTTTTTCCTTTCATCCAGGTGTGTGTAACCTTATCAACAGGTTGGATTTTCAATAAACATCATGGTGGACGATAGGAAGCTTTTAATGGTGAGCGTTCAATGACCACTATCATGGGTGGTATGGCCCACTTGAAACTTTTAGACTGTATCCTAAAACTAAATGTACAAATAGATGGATGGTGTGGATATGCGATGAACACATCAAGGTGGGCCCTACGGTCAAGGTCTTACCCACATTGCTGGTTCCAGTATCACAGACAAGTAGGTATAGTGGCAGACTGAGTGAAGATAGCCTCGTTTCAACACTGAGGTCATAGTATGGATTCCCGTAGTGGGTGTGGCTAACTTTGTGATGTGACTAGCGGGGGTAGGGGGGTATATAAACAAATGGGGTGTGTGAACTACCCAAGAAAAGAAAAAAAAAAAATTGTAATTACCGGGACAGCCACTCACCCCGTGTTAAAGAAACCTGGCAGATGTAGCGGAAGGGCGCGGTTTGGGTGGATCCCCGACTGTGGGGTCCATTGTGATGTATGTGCGTTATATCCATGCCGTCCATCAGTTTTGAAAACTCATTTTGGGCATTATAGAAAAAATGAAACAGATCCAAATCTCAGGTAGACCATAATGCAGAAAAAAAAGTAGGAATAGGCAATTAAAAGCTTCTCATGGGCCACAAAATTTTTGGATCAAGCTGATATTTTCGTGGTATCTTCATCCATGTATTTGTGATCTTATCAACAGGTTGAATGGAAAATAAACATTCCGGTGGCCCCATGAAGTTTTTAATGGTGGAGATTCAATCATGACTGTTTTTTTGTGGTGCGGTCCACCTAAGATTTGGATCTTTTTAATTTTTTGAATCATGTCTAAAATGAACTGTCAAAATGTATGGACAGTGTGGATTTAAGGCACATACATCACAGTGGGCCCCACAGTTAGGGATCCACCCAAACCGCGCCCATAGTGGAATGCTAATCATGAGTAGAATTTCAAGAACCTTTAATTTTTTCAAATCATCCATGGAGAAAATCAAACAAGTCCACTCACTAGGTGGACCAAAGCCATAAAACAATTCAAACCATCAGTCTCCCATAGATTTCAACGGTCCAGAGCCATGAGGAACGGAAACTCCTGGTCTTTGCATTTTATGGTGGGCCCATTCGTTTGCTGAACTAAACGGGCTAAAATCCTTTTAGTTGCTACCACTTGAATTGTAATTGCATTGGGCCATAAGAGCAGTATAAGAGCAGTATGGAGTCTTACAATCTTTCGAGGGGTCTAGAGACTGAAATTCTTTAACATGGTTTTAAGGCTTGGATGAGACGAGTTGACCGTTGTAGGACCCAATCTGAATTGGGCGAGTTGGACCGATTCAGCCCCAACTCAACTAATGACCAAAGGAATCAGTACAAGTCGTTGTATATTTTAACCATGCTTTGTACTAACATTTTTCTTTGGATTTCAGGCTAGGTTGGATCATATGGCCCACCCCATTAATAACCTATATACTAACAAATTGGGTTATGCATGTAGGATTCAATGCAAGCTCACCTACTTACTTAAGTGGGCTCCATTTTTTTTACCTTATCAACCCATTATCCATTTATATCATGGTCCAAACTCAGCTCAAGAAGTGGTTCAAACTACTAGACCAGCAGGCTGGGCCTGATATATAGCCCTCCTGCTATATAAGGATGGACATTAGCTTTAATCCCTTTCTGAAGCATTTTCTGTCCATATTATAGCTTGATAAATCACAAATTTCCTCTTTAAAGAAGAAACTGAGATACTACAGAGTTCACTGCAAATTGCATGATGGTGACTTATCCAACATTCATGTGTCCTACAAGTACATAAATTGGGTCCGTCCGACTTGCAGGCCAATCAAGGATGGACATTAGGTCAAAACTCGACTTATCATGAACCACCATGACTCCACCTTGAATGGATGATCTTCACCATCCAACTTGTGCCATCTAACGATGCAACTCAACATGCAAATAGATATTTTCCATTTGATCTAATTTTGTGTTTGCCCCCTATATGATTTTGTTTGGAGTTAGTATATGCCGTAGTATCATCATAGTGTACTGGTCATTGAAAAACACACATCCTACCACATATTTGAATTGGAACAGCTAATCTAAATTGGCCACTAATGGGCTAACCTAAATTATCCCATACGTAAAATGAAATTAAAAAAAAAACACAACTACGACAATTTTGGGAACCTCTTGTAAGGAAAGCTTTATTACAAATGAAAACCAAACGGAAGATAACAAAACTTATATACATTAAATAAAGAATAAAAGCTAAAAAACTTATTATATACAATAAAAAATAAAAATTGCATGTATTAAATGATATGAAAACTATTGTACATGGTATAAACATTGCATCCATCCTAATTAACTGTTTTAAGTTGCAGGTGCTGTCAATAGTTTCTGGCACGTTATAGTGCCATTAAATTCTAAAAACGGGTACTCCAACAATTCAAATCTGTCAAAATTTGATGCCATAGAAAAACCAAGCGACGTCTTCCACCTCTGTCGAAGCTTAAGAGTTGCAGGCAATAGCAATTTTTGTACCCCCATGTTAGAAAGAATCTGCATAAACAGCAAGTAAAACTACGTGAGCAAGTCTCCATAATTTCTACTGTTGTTCATTGTTTTTGTTGAAATAATCTCAAACATGCATTGCCCACATGAGCAAGCATGTGAACAAGTTATGTTGAGGATATTGAATCCTCTTTGTTGTATTTGAGCAAGATATGGGTTATTCATCAGGTAGAAATGGCCATGCATGTCCCACTGGCTAAAAAATTAGGTCGGTGCATTCGTTAAGTGGGCCACATGTATCTAATAAAAATGAAGGGTTAAACTAAATTAACTAGATGTCCACAACTAACGTACATGTGGCCCACCTAATATGGTATATAGTGATTTTGGGACAAGAAATTCACAAACTTGCCATGCTCATATCTGTGTCAATATCCTCAACATTTTCCTCACACATGTGAATGGATAGATAAAACTATATTAGCTCTGATGCTTCTAATCAATAGGTTGAATGAGAACAAATAGGAAAAGAGAACTACTGAAAAATTATTCACATATGTATTTATATCAACTGAAAATATTACCTTTTGTAAATTATTCATAAGAAGGCGGTACATTCCTCGTTGGCGAGACGTTATATGTGTATCAACAAAAGGCACTTCTACTACCTTGTCACCGTGGACCCTAAAAAAGAAACATGCCAAAAGCATAATCATGTTTTATTAAACAACAAAGATAAGAGTAAAAAAGAAAAGGTAAAAAATTTCACTAAGTATTGGTCACTGAGACTTACCTAAACGTTGCCGCGGATATCAGTTTCTTCCCTTTGTCTAAGAGCATCGTATAGAAACCTCCATAGTTCAAATGGGGTAGCGCTGATCTGCATTAAACAAAAGAGGCTTTGTTTATCATGGATAGAAGCAACACTGAAAAACACTGTGCATTTCTTAATCTTCAAAAGAATCAATATAATTTTTTAAACTGTCGATCGTGCTCTCATCACATTGACAATTTGAATCACCAAACAATCAGCCCCACGTGTGCAAACTTGGAGCATCGGTGGTAGGTAATTTCTCAACTTCAAATACACATAATGCCATATGATATTGTGTGAGATAAATAGTTTAATATATGATAGGAATGCATGAATTATAAAGATTTTTATTATGGAAAACAGGAAAGTAGGTCTTACTCTTTACTGAAAACAACATCTGTGACAAGGTCTGTCTTTGTAGTTGGTTGGACAATGCGATTAAAACATTCACGTAGCATAGCACGAGCATCCCGAAGCTTGTGCTTAGTCATGGCTTCGATATATGAGGATGTATTAAGATTACGACCATATTTTTCATTTGACCTCAAAATAGTCCATGATAGACCATCTTTGCCCGTTGGATTTGGTTTCCCAAGAAAATTTTGGAGTTGGAAGAATATCTGTATCACAAGAAGTACATTAGTAGAAATTAATATTATCACAACTGAACAAATAGTGCAAGAATATGATCCTTAGAAAAACAAATAGCATATATCAAGTTATCAAAAAGATTAACAATTATATGTGTTTAAAAAAACTAGAAGGTAGAAATATTCAATGACATATTTATAACAATAATACTAAATAGTCTTAGGAAAATTCCTATAAATTATGTGTGAAGTAATAACTTCATAAAATTAAGCAAATCACAGATATTACTTATTATAGTTGCATATAGATAGACTATTGAAATAAATTCGAATAATTAATTCAATAAAGCGGAAATGCTTGAATTGGAGTTATCTTTAATATTCATACTTTAAAAAAATAAGTTGTATTACATTAGTTTCAAGTTGGCCATGAGATAATCACACTTTTGCCATTTCTTTCAAGTGAATCGAACATTTATAGTTCAATTCAATTATACATCAAAATATAGTGTAAATGAAATTGTATTAGAAAAACATAAATCTACACATCCCATATAGAAATTTTAATATACCTCTGGACATTTTTCCCTGCAGAACCAATTTTCCTTCGGACGGCTTTCAAGCCCTTCATCACCTTTTTCTCTAAGACAACCTACATGATGTAAAGAAATTGAAAAAAAGAAAAATATGTAAGTTTTGGAGATAATAGTTATTCCATTCGACACATATAAAAGAAAAGAAGATAAGAGAAAAACCTACATCCACATTCACATTGATCGCAAAACAAAATTGTTTTCTCCATAAATTGTTCACCATCATTATTGTATTCACCCCCGCCACATAATCCACATCGACAAGATGGGCAGAAATATAGACTTTTAGGAAAAACCTGCATGAGCACCAACATCAAGTTGAAGGTGATAAAAAATAATAATTTTCTCTATACTAATTATTAATATATGAATTTAAGGTGTGTCTGGATTAAAAAATGAAAGGAATGATAAAAAATCAATTTAAATAAGAGTAAAAAAATATAACAAATTTCCTAGTATTCACAGTGAGGAAGCAACACTTAAATTATAATTGTTTCATTACTTCCTTCCAAGTCCAACTATAAAGAAATAAAATTGCAATTTGGAATCTAGCTCCTTAGTATAAATACTAAGGTGATTATAATTCAGTCATTTCTTCAGTATAAGGCTAATTTACTTTAATTCATTTCAATAGTGCATTCAAACACTGCATGAAAACAAGTGCATGCATATTCAAGTGATACAACTGGAAAGGAATTAGGAATGAGACATCAAACGTTGTGGTTGGCTTAGATGACATCATCATCTAAGCCTAATCCTAAACTAATGGGGATAGATGGAATTTCCATTATCCTATGTTCATCATCATTTATTGTCCTAGGATCAGAGGGTTATTGGTTACCTAAAGCTAATTTGCTAAGCTACACTATCATACACTTGTGGGTCACACGTTCAATTCTGTGTGCATAGGCATGGATCATGACACTCTAACAATGCACAGGAACTCCTCTTAAGATAGACGTGAATTTTCACAAGTTTGTATAAACTAAAAAAACTCAATGGTCAGGATCACTTTTGAATTTTCAATGGTCAGTATCACTTATGATCTTGTGTAGTGGGTCAGGGCCAATTGACAACATCTCACCGAAGATGAATGGTTCTAATAGCCCTACCATTTATGCATGTAGACCGAATCCCTTTGTGTGGTACAATCTGGGATACATATTGTGTGGTGACCCTGACACCACCCACCTCCACGGTGAACTGATGTGGCGGGATTTGATTGGGCCACTTGCCAAAGTCACAGATGAGCCCGATTGAGTACGCACTCTCGACCTAGTAACTTTCAGAAGTGACCCACTGTGATGTGTGTGATTTTATCCACGCTGTCCATCAATTGACAATCCAATGTTTCTGATGCGAGAAAATGGGATGTGGACATATCCGATTCAAATTTTTTTTTTTTTTTATGTCATCTCGATTATCCAATTACCCGACTTCTCAAGATGCCTGTAAATTTTGAAGTTGTAACTTTCACCTAAACGAGTGATTTACAATGAATTATCCACCCATGAAGGGGCCCATCATAATAAATTGTCTGGATCATCTATTAGTTAGCCTCATGAGATGTATGGAATTCTGGGTCGCATGATCATATGATACCTCGTTTGCAGTACTGCAGTTTGAACTAGGTATTGTGGGAATAATACAAGTAAACTAGGGCACCTAGTCCATGCAATCAAGAACCATGGTTCTGGGGTCAATGCTATCGATTTGATATTCCCAACCATGGATAATCACAAGCCTAAATTAAATGACCGAATATTCCCACCAAAGATTTTTACTGCAATTAACTATAAAGAAGCTGAAAGTCTAGACGGTTAGGATCCTCCAACCAAAGAGATTTTTGTGGGGCTGTACATCACAGGAGAGCCTTGTAGATTGGTAATTTAGATTAATAATCAATGAGTTCAAAGACTCACCTTTCTCCATTCCACAAGAATTTCTCATCAAAGAATTCATTCATTTTCGAAATATTTCTGGTTCTTGTATTATGGGAGAGGTTTTCTTGTTATAACTATGAAAAAAAAAAACTCTATGTTACTATCCCCTAAAGAAAAAAAAAACTGAATCGTCATCAGTTCTGATGGAATAGCTTCAAGCCAGAGGAAAGTAGAGAAAAACACTTCAGCACATATATACTAACGAGGAAGAGAATGAAGAATGAAGACTGAAGAAGAAAATTTTAAATAAAAAGAGACCAAAATTCTAAAAGAGTTAAACCTACAAAAGCAGGATCCCAGAGAGAGAGAGAGGATTACCTGCGTTCTCTCACTCTCTCTCTCTCTAGGGTAGAGGATTCTTCTTCAAGGTTGTGGGAGGCTTATGAGGAGTGGGGACGTACTTATACTGTTATGGTATCCACTTATACTGTTATGGTATCCATGCACGAGCAGCTCCTTCCAGGAAGTTGTTTCTGTTAGATGGAACGACTGAAATGCCCTTTATCCACCGTTGGTTCTAAAAAGGGAAGAAGTGGAGTGGCGTGGACCCAATTGATGTGCGTATTAACTCAATGCGTGTCCCACCGGTGCACCCTTGTATGATGATCATAAGAAACAAGAACCCGGGCCGACCCATTCATCCCATGTGTGGCCTACATTATGGTTGGATTGGCATGACTTTTGGTTCGTCCGTTCATCGTGATGTGGTCCACCTGTTAGATGGGTTGGATATGTTAGACGTATATATATCATGTGGGCATCCATGATACTCCCACTAGGATCTTGAATCTTGACAGCAAAATGCTTCTTTGAGACAAAAACCAATCAGGACCATGATGTATCATGGTGGGCTCCACAGACAGAGGTCTGTTATACGCATATCATGTGGAGATCCACGATGCTCCCACAAGGATCTTGAATCTTGATAGCAAAATGCTTCTTTGACACAAAAACCGACCAGGACCTAGCTAGACGGATGTTCCTGTTAGGAGGTCTGTGGAGCCCACAGTGCTGTATATGTTTCATCCATGCCGTCCATCTATTTTGACAGATAATTTTAGGGCATGCAGATTGAAAACAGTACTCCACTTGAGCCTTCAATATGCATCCGTTTTGGGCTCATGCCCTACAATGATCTGATGGATGGACCGTGTTGATTAAACATATACATTACGTTGGCGCCACAGAGCCCCTGTTAGTCTCCAGCTAGTGGTGGGTAGTATCCCAATACAAAAAATGAGGCAGATACAGACATCATGTGGACCACACCACAAGAAACAGCGGGGAGAATGACGTGCACCGTTGAAACCTTCCTAATTGCCTACAGTGATTTTTATTCGTTACCCAACCCGTAGGTAAGGTTACGCAGACTTGGATGAAGGGAAAGAACAAATATTATCTTGATCCAAAACTTTTATAGCCCTCCATAAGTTTTCAACAGTACGTATTCAATCCTTGTGGTGTGGTACACCTAAGCTTTGGATCTGCCTCATTTTTAGGATCATTCCGTAAAAGGATCTCGAAAAATGGATGGACAGCGTGGATAAAACACATACATTATGGTGGGCCCACAGAGCTTTAACATCAGCTGGTGACAGCTGGCTGGTGTTCCGGTCACAAGCCAAACCGCGTCCAGACAAAAAATCTCTTTCGTTCAATTAATTGACCAAAATGCCCTTATCAACCGTATTCTTTAGAAGTGACGAAAACGAGCGTTGTGGGGCTCACGTGATCTGCGCATGACACCCAAGCGGATTCGGTGAGACCCCGGATCCACCCAGGTGAGTGGTACCCCTGACATCGGCTAAAAAAAAAAAAAAAACAAAACAAGGAATCGGATTGCATGCGGAGTAACTCGGCATGCTCTCATCGTGCGTAGTAAATTCAGTTGGGCCTGTTGTGAGATAATTCCTATAATGAACCGAGTCGATCACAAGACCTCGGAGCAAAGAAACAAACCGATGTCTCAGTCTGTTCGAGAGGTCAGCTCGGATCACAGCTAAGTCAATGGGTAAATAAAGACTGACTTTATCTCCACTCTCATCGGCATAGGGATAAGAGCACATCCCCCCAGATCGGAACAGCTCGAGATACCCACCTAGATTTTCGGCGTAATACCAGCCTTGATCTCAGCCCAGAAAATCTCCATCGAAGCCTATAAATATAGGAGGACACTTTGATTACAGGTATGCAAAAAATCCATTACTAAACAGTATTTGCTATCCTTGAGGACAAGCACTAACTTAGGCATCGGAGGGCTAACGGCTGGACCCCAGCCACCCCCCTTTTGCTTTCTTTTGTGTTCCACAGGATCAAACAGATATTTAGTCTAAGTCCAGGCCTCATACCTGTCAGGAGATCAGTCATATCCGTTCGTTTGCGTGCAGGTCATCTCACCTCGTCTGTTGACCAATTTTCAGCATCAACAGATTGGCGCCGTCTGTGGGAAACGACTGCAAAAATTATATTCATTTGCGAACTCCTTCGTCCGAAGGCAGGAACTAATGGCCGGTGGAAGAGGCAATAAGAAGGGGAAGGCTCCCGCAAATGCCGAGCCTTCCTATGAGCTGCAATCTGAAAATGAAGGACCCATCCATGAGACTCCAGTCCTTTACCTCGGAAGTTCGTCTCGCCACTTAAATCTTCTAAGTGGACGGCAAAGGTCCCGAAATCGCGGGGCCAAACTGTCCACATTAGAAGAGCAAGTCGGAGGCGTTGCAAAACGTTTGGGTGGAGTGGATAGACGATTCGAGCATGTGGACGGAAAACTGGATGAAATTGTAGCCATGCTGAACAATTTAGCTCTGCCTTCACCCGTCCTCGAAACCAACCCTGAACCTCAGCTACCTCAACAAAGCTCTCATCCACCACACTCACTCTCCAACCATCCGCGACCCGACGAAGATGAGGTTGCAAGCCGAGCTTCGGGCTCGAGACTTCAACCAGCCGCGGAGCTTCCCTCAAACGACCTAAGACAGAATAGAAGAAAGACGATCCGCCCGAGCTAGTCAAGGTGAAGATCAGATGGATGATAATATCACCCCTCTTGAGGCCGAGCTGAAGGAGCTTTGGGAGAGAATCGGGGATATTCAGAGAGCACAACGCGCCCGAGCACCAACCGCAACGGATGTCCTTGTGGACTCGTCTGAGTCCCCGTTCACCGATGAAATTCGCGGCGAACCTCTTCCGAAAGGCTTCAAAATTCCTCAGCTTAAGCAATACTCCGGGATAGGAGATCCAGCCGAGCATCTCGAAAATTTCAAAGTCCGAATAGAACTCCATGGAGTTAATGGGCACATCATGTGTAAGGCCTTCCCGTTGTCCCTAACCAGCTCGGCGTGGACCTGGTTCCGCAATTTAAAGCCAAGGTCCATTTCCTCTTTCACCGAACTGAGCAGGGCTTTTACGACTCAATTTATCGGAAACACCGATCCGAGGAAACATCTACACACCTCGCTGCGGTCAAACAAAAAGATAATGAATCGCTGAAAGATTACCTCTCGCGATTCAACGCCGAAACAGTTCAGGTGGAGAACCTATCTCAGGACGTGTTGCTACATACGATGATAGGAGGATTACGTGATGAAAAGTTCCTCTGGTCGGTAGGGGAACAACCCCCTCAGTCTGTGGCTGAATTCCTCGATCGAGCTGCAAAACATATAAACGCAGAAGAGCTGGTGAACGCTCAGGGGTCGTCCCATAAGAGGAAAGACCGCAAAGAGGAAAACAGCACCAAAAGGCACCGTCCTGATCGCAGGTCGCCGAATTCGAACACTACTCCGCGTGGAGCAAAAACTTCAGCCCCGAGATTTGAAAAACACACCCCGCTCAAAACGACGATTGAGCAAGTATTCCTAGCCGAGAAGGGCAAACAGATGTTCGGGCGACCCGCAAAGATAAAAACCGACCCCGACAGAAGGTCAAAATCCAAATACTGTTTATACCACAAGGATAATGGGTATAACACAGTGGATTGTTTCGACCTAAAGCGATAGATAGAAACTCTCATCCGGCGAGGCTTTTTGAAAGAATATATCGCCCAACGCTCTGAAGACGAGAGAACCTTTGGTCGGGAAGATGGTAGAGAGCCGATCGACAACAATCTCATGGAAGAAATCCATGTGATCTTCGGTGGGCCTACCATTGGTGATTCTGGCAACGCCCGCAAATCCTACGCTCGTCAAGGCCGGACATCCGAGCTGGGGGTGCAAGTGAATTTGACCAGCAGGCTCTCAAAAATTCTAAAGATCGTCCGTCGTGCGATATCCTTTTCCGAAGAAGATGCTGGAGGAATACTGCATCCGCATGACGATTCTCTCGTAGTATCAATGGTGGTCGCTAATAAAAAGCTCCACAGAATGATGGTTGATACGGGGAGCTCGACCGACATAATATATGCCTCGGCTTTCGACAGAATAAAGATTGATCGGTCCAGACTAAGACCGGTCAGAACTGCCTTAATCGGATTTACAGGGGATTGTATTCTACCTGAAGGAAAAATAACCCTACCAGTCACAGCAGGAGACGAGCCAAACCAGAAGATGATCATGGTCGATTTTCTTATTATCAACACTCCATCGGCGTACAACGCGATCATCGGCCGACCCATTATCCGAGCTCTAAAAGCCTGCGTTTCTATCTATCATCTGGCCATGAAATTCGAAACTGAAGATGGAATCGGTGTGATCAGAGGTGACCAGCAGGAAGCTCGCCAATGCTACGAACTGACCCTACGCGGAAAGAGCAAAAACATGATCTTCGCCATCTCACATACAACTCTGCTGGATCCCAGGGAAGGAACAAAGGAGCGTGGTTCACCAGTTGAAGAGTTAGTAGAGGTCCCTTTATCGGACGATGACCCAAGCTTGATCGTTAAGATCGGATCTCAATTAAACGACGATGTCCAGGCTAGGCTGAGCGCTTTTCTAAAAGAAAATGCAGACACCTTCGCATGGTCTCACAAGGACATGCCCGGAATCAATCCCAAAGTAATGGTCCACCGGCTCAACGTTGACCCGTCCTTCAAACCGATCCGCCAAAAACGACGAGCTTTCAACACGGAGAGATATGTCGCGATCGAAGAAGAAATAAAAAAATTGCGTCAAACAAGTTTTATCCAGGAAGTCCACTATCCTGATTGGCTCGCCAATGTTGTTCTAGTAAAAAAAGCCAATGGAAAGTGGAGGGTCTGTATCGACTACACCGACCTCAACAAAGCCTGCCCTAAAGACAGCTTCCCACTGCCCAGAATAGATCAGATCGTAGATGCAATCTCAAGTTACGAGCTTCTCAATTTCATGGATGCGTACTCCGAGTACAACCAGATCCAAATGCATGTTCCTGACAGGCAAAAAATAGCGTTTGTCACCGATCGAGGGCTTTACTGTTATAAGGTAATGCCCTTCGGACTTAAGAACGTCGGGCGACGTACCAGCGTTTGGTCAACAAAATGTTCGCCGAACAAATTGGTAAAATCATGAAAGTTTACGTGGACGATATGCTCGTTAAAAGTCTGAAGTCAGAAGACCACGTCAACAACCTCCGCACTATGTTCGGCATCTTGAAGAGATACGGAATGAAACTCAACCCTAGCAAATGCGCCTTTGGAGTAAGATCGGGGAAGTTCCTCGGGTTCATCGTAAATCAAAGAGGAATAGAAGCCAACCCAGAAAAGATCCACGCACTGGTCGAGATGAGCTCACCAACCACCGTGAAAGAAATACAACGTCTCACCGGGAGGATCGCCGCACTCAACAGGTTCGTTTATAGGGCTACAGACCGATGTCTTTCGTTTTTCAAGCAACTTCGCAAGTTCAACGAGATGACATGGACGCTAGAATGCAAACAGGCTTTCCAGGATCTCAAGGCATACCTTGGTTCGCCACCATTGCTATCCAAACCCTTGCAAGGAGAAGAGCTACTGCTGTACCTGGCAGTATCCCCGATAGCAGTAAGTTCGGCTTTAATCCGCGATGACCGAGGTACATGGAGACCGATATACTACATCAGCAAAGCTCTTCTTGACGCGAAGATCCGATATCCTAGCTTAGAGAAGTTGGCTCTAGCGTTGATAACAGCGGCAATGAAACTACGATCTTATTTCCAAGCACATCCAATAGCGGTGCTAACGGACCAGCCATTGAGGCAAGTACTACAGAAGCCAGAAACTTCGGGTCGCCTCGCACGATGGGCCATCGAGCTCGGTGAATTCGACATTCAATACCGGCCCCGTACAGCCATCAAGGGACAAGCTGTGGCCGATTTCATCGCCGAGCTTACCGACCCCTCCGTCCTTGAAACCGATGCTTCTCTTACAAGAAACACTACAGAATCTATTCCAAAAGAAGATTCGACATGGTCGTTACACGTCGACGGTTCGTCAAACTCCTAAGGATGCGAGGTAGGAATAATATTGACCTCCCCCGATGGCATAAAGGTCCAATATGCCCTGAGGTTCGATTTCAGAGCTTCCAACAACGAGGCCGAATAAGAAGCTCTCCTTGCCGGGCTACGGCTAACCTCGGCGGTCGAAATCCGGAGTATTACGGCACATAGTGACTCGCAATTGGTCGTGGGTCAAGTAACATCAGAATATCAAGCAAAGGGAAAAAAGATGTCCGCATATTTATTGAAATATTAAGAGTTATCGACTCGGTTTGATTATTGCAAAGTCATCCAAGTACCGAAGATTCATAACACCCACGCGGATTCTCTCGCCAAACTAGCATCGGCAGGAGACGACGAGCTTGGAAGGACCGTTCCCATTGAATTCCTCCCCCAAAGAAGTATCACTGACGACAACATTAGTGAGGTATGTCCGGTTTCCGCCGAGCTCGACTGGAGGGAACCGATTGTTCATTTCTTACGAGATGGCGTTCTGCCCAAAGGAAAAAATGAGGCACGACGAATATAAGATAGAGCGGCTTGGTATACACTCATCGACAATATATTGTGTAAAAAGGGTTTTTTATTCCCTGCCTCCGTTGTCTCGGACCGGATGAAGCCAGCTACGTCTTAAGAGAAATTCATTTTGGCACGTGCGGAAACCATTCAGGGGGTAGAGCGCTGGCCCAGAAAGCAATACATCAAGGATACTATTGGCTGACGATTTAAAAAGATGCCCGAGAAATGGTCAAATGGTGTGACAAATGTCAAAAGTTCGCATCAGTCCCTCACGTACCTCCCGATGAACTTACTCCGATGTCCGGACCATGGCCCTTCGTGCAATGGGAAGTCAATATTATCGGTCCTCTCCCAACCGGCAAGGGGCAGGTCAAGTATGCGATCGTGGCTATTGATTACTTTACCAAGTGGGTCGAAGCAGAACCTCTCGCTAAGATTAGTGAAAAGAAAACGACAGACTTCATTTAAAAGTCGATCATATGTCGGTTCTGCATCCCAAACACAATCGTCACTGACAACGGGCCTCAGTTCGACAATACGAAGTACAAGGGATTTTGCCAGAATTTGGGCATAAAAAATGTGTATTCATCTCCTCATCACCCTCAAGCTAACGGGCAAGTCGAAGCCATCAACAAAATCATTAAGGGTCATTTGAAGACTAAGCTCAGCAAATTCAAGGGAGCTTGGGCAGAACAGCTTCCCGAAGTATCGTGGGCGTACCGAACCACAGCTCGGTCAACAACAGGAGAAACTCCGTTCTTCTTAACGTTCGGAGCGGAAGCCGTAGTCCCAGTCGAGATAGGGTTGTTGACTAACCGAACCGGTAACTATCGACCTGACCAGAACCAAGACGAGCTTCGTACGAACCTTGACTTGATCGAGGAAGTCCGAGAAGCTTCCCAAGTTCGAATTGCAGTCTACCAACAGCGTGTTGCTAGATTCTATAATTCACGAGTCAAAGAAAGACGGTTCAGGGTAGGAGACCTCGTCCTACGAAGGAACGTGAAAGATAAGAAAGATAGAATCGCCAGTACATTCAGCCCGAACTGGGATGGACCATACAAAGTTAAAAAAACAGTTCGAACGGGAACTTACTGGCTCGAGGATATGCAGGGCTGAGCCCTATCTCATTCATGGAATGCAGAACATCTGAAGATCTACTACCAATAAAAGCTAAGTACTTATTTTTTTTTCTCAAGGTTATGCCCTTATCGGAAAATTTGGAATACCAGCAGAGGCTAATCTCGCCCATAGTTGTATTCGAGCTCAGAGGATAGTACCGTCCAGAGCTAAGTTCAAGCTTGAGATCGGTCACGATCAAAGCATATGAACCGACCATTATCTTCGCAAGTCCTAATTTATAATGCTTCGATAACGATCTAACATGCTCGGCCACGAAGTAAATGGACTAATAAGCGAAAACAATCCAAAAAGGAAAGAGAAATTGAATAAAAAAATCTGACAAACATGAATGGATCAGAACGGGTTTCAATTATAAGGCCTTAAAGAGGTCGAAATTATAGAAAAATGTGTGTTACAGGAAGCCCCAACACATGGGCTAAAAAAAAAACACACAAAAAATTCCCCCACGTGGGAGGACCAGCAGTCGGCTCGGCAGCTGCAAAAGAGTTAGCTTCCTCCTCCGCCTCGGAGTCGAGGAAAGAAAGGTCTAGGTCCGGATGACGGCTTTGGACTGTCATCCTACACTTCTCGTAGCCGAAGTCGAACATTTCGTCAGCTTCAGCGACCTTGACCTCCAACTCAGACTGGGCCTTCGCCAGGTCCGACCGCAAGGTCCCTTCAGCAACTTTCAGCTCCTCAACTTGTATGATGAGCTCAGCTTCCGCCCTTTCTTTATTTGATAGTTCAGCTTGAAGAAGAGCAATCTCGCATTCGCGAGCGTCCAAGGCCCTTGCCGCCTCCTCTCCGAACTTCGTGGCCTCGTCCAGAGAACGTTTGGTAGCCACCAACGTCCCCTCGAGACCAGAGATCGTTCCCTTGTCACGGGTCATCTCCTCCCGTAGAAGCTGGCACCCGAAGGCCACCTGCATAGTAACCAACAGTTAAATATACAAGGAGTATTAAAACAGTTGCTTTGGTTATAGCAGAATAAAATCCAAGTCATATACATACCTTGGTCCCGAAGATCCCTAGAGAGTTTAGCAGGGAAAGCCCAGGGACCTTCGCCATCATGTCCACCTCGGCCTCAGGGACAGCCTTATACGCCCACTTGGGAAGGCTAAGGCCTCATGGTGACGTCGGGAGGTGTGACTTCAACCACAGGCGCCTCCGGGGCCACTTCCGAAGCCGGCTCCAGAGGAAGGTCGGTTGTTGGGATAGTTAGAGGACGTTCTCGGGGACGCTTCGAAGCTGCCTTTTGCCGCTTCTTCTCTCTGATCTGCTCTTTTTCCCGAGTAGTCAGAGCAGACGACTTCCTACGAGGGGTCGGAGCAGACATGCCTGATAAAAAACATATGTATATTAATAACCTGAGGTATGAGAATAAAACTGACCTATCCGATAGTTACGGATATTTACTTCGGGGCTTGATGCCCACGTCAGATAAGGTTTCGAAGGACAGCAGAAGCTTTACACTGCGGAAACTTGGATTAAGCTCCCACACTGCAGCTACGCGATCTTCCTCTTCCGAGCTGAGGGCAGGAGGGTCTCCACGAACTAATCAACAAAAAATGGAGATAAAAGGGGGGGGGGGGGGGGGGGGGGGGGGGGGAGTGTCAGCCGACCCAACTTGGAACTGAGAACCAGTTGTTTACGCGATGATCAGGGAAGTTGACTTCGGGTTTGGGGCTTTCCCAACCCTTTGAGACGAGAAACCACTCCTCTTTCCATCCGTGAACCGAGGAGGGGTGATCATCTATCAGCTGGTGCCCTTTCCTTCCCCGAGGTGACATATAGAACCATCCCCTAGAATCGGGATGACTCTTCAGCTGGTATAGGCTCATTAGCTCGGCTATGGTGGGATCCGATCCGTGGACTTGACGCCATAAGGCGACGCAACCGATTAAAGTTCTCCAGGAGTTAGGAGCTAACTGACCTGGAGCTAGGTTGACCCTAGAAAGGTATTCCCTCACAATAGGGAGAAGAGGAAGACGGAAACCAGCCTAAAAAAACTGGGCGTACACAGTGACCTGGTCTCCGGAGGGACGGGTCGGGAAATCATCTAAACCCGGAAGCCTAAGGTCGATGGCCCCAGGGATACGGTACTCCGACCTGAGCCTGATCAAGTCGGATTGGGTGAGTGTTGTCCAGATCAGGTCGGCCGGGTAATCAGAGACTCTGTCAACAACGCGCCCTAAGGTACCAGCCACTGGAACCTCATCCGAAGCAAAGGAAGAAGGGGTTTCTGCTAACAAAACTCCCCCCGAGGACTCAACAGCAATAGGTTGGATTTTCACTGACTGGGATTCTCCAACGGGCAAGACAGCGAAAAATGTCCGTGAGGAGCTTTCCTCTGAACCAGACATATTTCCTTGAAAATGGAAATCTAAGGAAAGAAAGGTGGACAAGAACGAACGTACCGGATCACTCTCCGGAATGAGATTGGCCAAAGAGAGTTGAGTTTGAGAAGACTTCGAACGAATCACAGCGGTCCTTAAAGGGGGAAAGAGAAGAACACGACAGGAAGAAGAGAAAAATTCTGAAAAACATCCCTAAACACAGTATTTATACTTTAGCGGGTGATAGCACCCAGGCCATACTCTGCCACGCGGCACGTATCCATGGTCTTGAAAAACGAACCGACGCGACTTTTGGCACGGCCCGCCACGTGTCCACCCATTCATTGGACAATGATATTATGTCCGTCCGTTCAAAGATACGAAGTCCACGTGTCCTTACGCCCTTCGTCCGCCGAAATAAAAACCTGTCGCGCCATACGTCCATCATTGCGTCTTTTCGAAATTCGAAACGGCGCATTTAATGTGCCTTTGCCGCCAAAAGTAAGATCGGCTGCGTTTATTTGAAGTTACTTTCTAGCTGAAAGGATCCACCTCGGAAGCAGGGAGGCAGCTGTTGTGGGATAATTTTTGCAATGAACCGACCCGGTCACAAGACCTCGGAGCAAAGGAACAGACCGATGTCTCAATCTGTTCGAGAGGTCAGTTCGGATCACAGCTAAGTCAATGGGTAAATAAAGACCGACCTTATCTCCACTCTCATCGGCATAGGGATAGGAGCACATCCCCCCAAGATCGGAACAGCCCAAGATACCCGCCTGGATTTCCGGCGTAATACCAGCCGTGATCTCAGCCTAGAAAATCTCCATCGAAGCCTATAAATATAGGATGACACTTTGATTACAGCTATGCAAAAATTCATTACTAAACAGTGTTTGCTATCCTTGAGGACAATCACTAACTTAGGCATCGGAGGGCTAACGGCTGGACCTCAGCCACCCACTTTTGCTTTCTTTTGTGTTCCACAGGATCAAACGGATCTTTAGTCCAAGTCCAGGCCTCGTACCTGTCAGGAGATCAGTCATATTCGTCCGTTCGCGTGCAGGTCATCTCACCTTGTCTGTTGACCAATTTTCAGCATCAACAGATTGGCGCCGTCTGTGGGAAACGACTGCAAAAATTATATTCATTTGCGAACTCCTTCATCCGAAGGCAGAAACTAATGGCCGGTGGAAGAGGCAATAGGAAGGGGAAGGCTCCCACAAATGCTGAGCCTTCCTATGAGCTGCAATCTGAAAATGAAGGGAAAGGCTCCCCCCCCAACACACACACACACACGAAAACCCCGGCTTTCGCAGGCATCTCAGATACTCAGCGGGCCAGGTGTAATAATCGCAAGCATCTCATATACTTTTTCAGAGCGTAATAATCGGAGGCAGATACTTTTCCAGAACGTAATAGTCTGAGGCATAGCGTAATAATCTGAGGCATCTCAGATACTTTTCCATTTGCGTAATAATCGCAGGCATGTCAGATACTTTCTGGTTTCTGGTTCCTTAGCCCGAGAGCGGATTGCCTGTGACCTCGGGCACAGAGATATCAGAGCAGTGTGGGGCCCATAGAGATGTCCATTACAAATCCACTCCGTCCATCTGTTTTGAAAGACCACGATAGGATGGGATTCTAAAAATCACGCAGATCCAAAGCTCAGGTGGGCCACACCGAAAAAACAGTGGGAACACCAATGTCCACCATTGAAACCTTCCTGGAACTGACCATGATGTTTATATGCCATCCAAACCGTTCAAAGAATTATTAACACTCAGATAAACTGTAGGAAAAAATATCATCGTGATGCAAAACTTTTGTCATTGCTAAGTGTTCAATACCCACGCATTCGTTTGTTATGGCCCACCTAAGTATTTGATCTGTGTGATTTTTATAATCCTGTACTATTGTGGTCTTTCAAAACAGATGGACGGAGTGGATTTGTAATGGACATCTTTATGGGCCCCACACAGCTCCGGGCACAGAGGGCAATCCTCTCCCCGGCCCGGGCCCACCTTGGTTCCCAGCGCAGGAACTTCCTGCGAATGAAATTCGCGCCCTCAAGCGAAATGATCTGTACGTACTGTAAAGATCATGGATCTCTTTATTCATGGATCAATCACAAATGATATACTCAACATATTATCAGAATTTCCTGATGGATGCAAATCCAATGAATGTTCAGAGTGGAAATAGTCAACGGTCCGAATTCAAAAACGAAAAATGACCATTAATTGATCGTTGATCAATGATCATAGATTCAATTGATTTTGGTTTATGATCCATTACAGTAGGTCCCACTATTTGGACTGATTAATTTGTGGTACATGTAGGCCACAGGTGTAATTTTAAGATAATCTAACCGCATACGAGAACTCTTAAGATAATCGCGAGTTTTCAACGGTTTGTATAGACTCAATGGTCAGGATCACTTTTGATCGTGTGTAGTGGGTCATGGTCAATCAACAGTTTCTTACCTAGGATGAATGGTTTTAATATCCTGACCATCTAAGCATGTGGACCCATTGTTTCTTTTTTTCGAAATAGAAGGAAAAGAATTTTACGGAAAACTACCTAATTAAGATATAATTTACGTTCTTGAGCCTTTTTCAAGAAACCATCTCATTAAGATGGAATACACTTTCGGGTCCCATGATTCAATGGTCCAGACCATCTATTTGATGGGTCCAATCGATGATCAGAAGTGGCATGATATGGTCCACCTTTCGCATTGAATCTGAATGGTTGTTGTAGTTATTTTTAGATCAAAGATCAAAGCATCATGATCATGATCTTCCATTCTATAGGATTTACAATAAATTACCCACCCATGAGGTGGCCCATCATAATAAACCGTCTGGATCATCGATTCCCAAGCCTTAGATGTATGGAATTCTGGATGGCATGGTCGTATATATGATTCCTCCTTTGCAATAACTGCCGTTAAAAATTGGTATTGTGAGAATAATACATACGTTTACTAGAGCACCTAGTCCATGCAATCAAGAACCATGGATAATCACAAGCCCAAAATTAACCTGATAGGAGAATCCAGACCATTCTACCCATAGAATGCAAATAGACGGCCACCAAAGATTTTTACAACAATTAAATATAAAGAAGGTGAAAGTCTAAATAGTTCGATATCTTCTAATCAGATAGATTTTTGTGGGGCTGTACGTCCATAGTGGACCCTAATAGATTAGCAATCTCGATCAATAATCGATGGGTTCCAATCTTGTTGCAAAAAATTCCGAAGTCTTTGGCGATCATACCATGTAAATGTAGAAGATTTGCTCTTCAAAAAATACAACTAAAAGTAAGAGTTATTTGATACTCGGGCGGGGAATGATGGTTGATACACATGCACTCAGAAAATGTACATATGACATACATTAACTCAAATTAAACTGTCCAAATTCTGCTATCCTCGTTAGATAGGACATCATTCCAACATCAGAATGATTGAATAATCTTCACCTTTGATTTTTGGACAATTTTTTGCTGAATCGGCCCAAAGGCTAAATTCTTTTTATCCAATAAATGCCCACCAGTCTAGTCGGACACTAATTAAATCGGTGTAAACTTTGTTTTATGGCCTTTATAAACTGGCTCACAGCTCACCATTTGTTTGGTCTAACTTTTGAGTTTCGGGTGAGCTATAATTTTTAGTTCCTGTGTATCATCAATCACGCTCTGTCAGAGTACCAAAATGTTTTCTTACATGGAGATGAGAAAGAAATCAGCCGTTGACGCGCGGTTACATTCAAGGAAGTTGCCTATGCAGCTTCTTAGCAAACGCCTCCGTAATTACCGGACGCGGATTCCATGCGAAAGCCCTGCGCTGCCTGGAAACCTAGGTAAGGCCCACCGTGATTTTTTTTTTTAAATCCAAACAGTTCATCTGCTTTGTAAGATCATTTTAGGACATTATACCAAAAATAAGCCAGATCTAAGAATCAAGTGGGCCAAAAATATGAGGATTAAATGTCCACATTCAAATATTTGTGAGGCCACATAAGTTTTAAATCAGGCTAATATTTGTGTTTTCAATTCATCCCAGAGGGAATGACGTTATGAACGGTATCGATGGCATACGAATAAGAACTTTCTTACCCATCTTTTCATTTAGGGCGGACCACTTAAGCCTTAGATCTGTTCTTTTTTTTTTTTTTTTTTTTGTATAATGCCTTAAAATGATCTCACAAAATGGATGAACGGGTGGACTTCTCAAAAACATCAAAGTGGGCCCTATCTAAGTTCCCATTGAACTTCCTGCGCAAGGCCTTCAGAGAATCCGCTTCCGTAATTACCAGCCTATTCTCAGAAAAGGGGCCCACAATCATCATGATGTGATCGACCTTTTAGACGGGTTAGATGTTATACTCATACCATGATGTGGTGATCCAAGATGGTCCAACAAAGATTTCGACGGCAAATGCCTCTCTGTGACAAAACCCCTTTCCGTAGTTTAGCTGACCAAAATGCCCTTATCAACTGTAGTTTTCAAAAGTAATGAAGTGGACCATTGAGGGGCCCACTTGATGTGGGTATGACATCCAACGGCATCCAACTGGTGCACCCGTCTATAATGATCATAAGAAATAAGAACCAGCAGGCGATCCAATATATAGTCAGGTGCACCACAAATTAAAAAAATACATACGTCCAAAACCACCAAATTCTTGTGTGGTCCACATGATGATTGCACCAAACTGAATTTTGGTTCGTCTGTTCATCATGATGTGTTAAACCTGTTGGACGGTTGGATATCACACGTATTTCAAGTGGGGCTCTAAGATGGGCGACTTTGTTACTTTCTTAGAAAAAAGGTAGCCAAAGTCAGAAAGACCAAAAAAAAAAAAAAAAAAAAAAGCTTGTGCACTGTCCATCACAGTCTAGTGGGCCATCTTTACAAAAATCCATTCCCCCTTTTGTTTCTATGCATATGGGAAATTTTTCATTATGAAAATCCACCTTCTTAGAATGCACGTCTCCAAGCAGGACGGATGGATCATGTGATCCTCCGGCCTTCAGGTCGGGCGCGACTTGGGTCGTGTTAGCGGGCGATGGATCGGTGATCTGCACAGATCCTCCGCTCCAGTGTCCGTAATTGCCGGACGCGGATTCCTTGCGAAAGCCCTGCGCTGCCTGGAAACCTAGGTAGGGCCTACCGTGATTTTTTTTAAAAATATCCAAACCGTCCATCTACTTTTTGAGATCATTTTAGGACATTATACAAAAATGAGCCAGATCCAAGACTCAAGTGGGCCAAAAATATGAAGATTAAATGTCCACATTGAAATATTTGTGGGGGCACAGAAGTTTTAAATCAGGCTAATATTTGTGCTTTCAGTTCATCCCAGAGAGAATGACGTTATGAACGGTATTGATGGCATATAAACATCACTGTCGATCCAGGGAAGTTTCAACGTTAAGAACTTCCCTACCCACCTTTTCATTTAGTGCGGATCATTTAAGTTTTAGATCGTGTTCTTTTTTTTTTTTTTTTAAGTATAATGTCCTAAAATGATCTAACAAAGCGGATGGATGGGATGAATTTCTCAAAAACATCAAAGTGGCCTATCTAAGTTCCCATTGAAATTCCTGCGCAGGCTTTCAGAGAATCCGCTTCCGTAATTACCAGCCTATTCTCAAAAAAGGGGCCACAATCATCATCATCCTCGTCATCCAAGCCTTATCAAACTAATTGGGACCCACCACATGAATCCTTTTCCACCATTGCACTCTATCAAGGCTCACAAAAATAAATCAATCAATCTGATGGTTGGGATTGCGCAATTGGTGTGAATAAGATGACCCATCAATTGGATGGTGCAGATCAATGAGCACGTACACCAATTGAACGGCACAGCCAGTATATACTACGGGTTTTCTAAGGCCTATACGCATCATCATTTTTTTTTTAACCTTCCATTAGAGAAAAAAAAAAAAAAAAAAAAAAAATCATCATTTCTTTTAGAGTCATCCAAGACGGTGCATCCCTTAACGTAGGGCCCACCCTAATATATTTATAATTATATATCCACTCTGTCTACACGTTTTTACATGTCATTATAGGACATGAGCCCTAAAATTATCACATCCAAATCTCAGGTGTGCCACCATTAAAAGCTTACTAGGGCTCACTGTAATATTTCTTTAATATTTATTTGCCATCTAACCTGTTTATAATATCACATAAGCTTAAATGAAGGGAAAAAATAAATATCAGCTTCATCCAAAACTTTTGGGGCCCTATTATAAGTTTTTAATGGCCACTCACCATTGTTTCCTATGATATGGTCCATCTATGATTTGGATCTTCTTCATTTTCCGGGTCATGCCCTAAAATAATAGGGAAAAAAGGATGGACAGCATTGATGTAGAATACATATATTATATAAAGTTGGGCCCTACAGTACGGACCGCACGGGCTTCGGTTAGGCGGAGGCTGCACCTAACCCGCTCCAAATTGCAAGGGTGAGTCGCACCACTAACCTCTTTGTGTGTTGACGTTGGTCACCTAGTTATTTGGGTATGCCTTAATCCACACCGTCCATCCATCTAGCGAGATCATTTTACGTAAGGAGCCCGTCCATTTAGCAAGATCAATTTCAAAAGACGTTGATCTGACTTGGGAACTCTCTAATCTATAAACCAGTAGACGAGTGAATACAACTTCGCTTTTCCTTTCCAGCACATCATTGACACTGCTTAAACATTAGGAAAGGAAATTGCCGATATTTGAAGCACACCAATAGTTGAGAAGAAATTACAATATTACAATTTCCACATGAATTAATGAAAAGAACATTATACCTTAGTGCTTTATGCTTTATAAAAGAAGTCATAATGCTGGGCAATTTCTTTAGTTGCTGGACAATTTCTTTAGTTACACTTCTTCCCACGCTTATCGCAACCATTGTATCTCTTTTTATCTTTTTTTGAAATCCCTTTTTTCTCTCTGGTATCATTCTCTTTCCAGTTCCTTTTGACTTAGTAGGTTTTGAATAATTGATTTTCATTTTTTGTTTTCTAATTACCTTATTAGTTTTCTTACAATTTTGGCACATGGTTCCGACTCTATAGCTCGATTATCCCTTAAAATTATTGAGGTTGTCTTTAATCTTGGAACAACATGATAGGAGTTGTCGGTAAAATTGCGTCGGTAGTTTAACACGACACCCTACGCTATATGTGCAGAAGCTAAGAGCAGAGCTACTAGAATTATGACTAACTCTTAAAGGGGGGAGGTGATTACAATCTCTTCAAAATTCTTTTCACCTACTTGAATTATTCTACAATTTAAGCTAAGTAAACAAGAATACTTCGGCTTTCAAGCCTCAGTGGGCCCAATCACATAGACTAGTAATTGATAAAAATAATTAAGCAACTTAATCTAAATATACATAGATTAACAAAAGATTAAACTAATCAAGTACCTAATTTATATAACCTATGTAAACAATGTGATGATGGATCATATGAGCTCAAGTCTACACTAAATAGTGAAAATATATTTTGTGTGTGAATGTGCCTATCTAGTGCCTAGCATACATTCTTATCAAACATTTATAATTAAACAATTAAACATATAATGCTAGATTAACAATGTGCTCAAATACATCACAAACACAAGTATGTATAGTGGTTCATCTATGTGTCTACTTCACTTCCAATTCAAATACTCACCCCTTGAGCACACCGAATTTCACTAGGGAGTTTAAATCAGTGTAACGCCCCAGAGTTTCGAGATTTATTTGAAACTTTTTGAAAATTCATTTTGAATTTATTTTTTATTAATTATCGTACATTTACTATTGATTTGCGAATAGCGGGACATCCGTAGGAGATCCGATAGGAAACCTTTTACAAAAGATTCTTAGAATGATCCCATAAACATCGTAGAAAGATCAGATTTCAAAAATCACGCACTTTTTAGATAATTACGAAAATGCCATTAGTTAAACTTAAGTTAAGATGCCATTTTTAAGTATTATAGTTTCTGACGATCGCTTTCACGCAAAACCCTGGATTTAAGCTTTTGGGCACATATTAACCATACACATCAAATTTCAACCCTTAAATCATAGTAGAAGTGGTCCGATTGTCAAATCAGGCCCTTAACCCTTGATTTTCATCTCCATCAAGTGAGGAAAGTAGATGGTTAGTCGTAGTCGAATATTTCTCTTCATATGAGTGACTTAGATCGTCTTTATCATGGACCAATAGTGTGATTTGAGTGCCCCACCTTGATAAGCATCTTTCTTATTCGCGAAGTTATCCCGTTTTAGAAATTAATGAGTTACCAACTCTTTTTAAATCTGAACCTTTCAATTCTTCCCACGCTTATCGCAACCATTGTATCTCTTTTGATCTTTTTTTTAAATCCCTTTTTTCTCTCTGGTATTATTCTCTTTCCAGTTCCTTTCGACTTAGTAGGTTTTAAATAATTGATTTTCATTTTTTGTTTTCTAATTACCTTATTAGTTTTCTTACAATTTCAGCACATAGTTCCGACTCTATAGCTCGAACATCCCTTAAAATTGTTGAGGTTGTCTTTAATCTTGGAACAACATGATAGGAATTGTCGGTAAAATTGCGTCGGTAGTCTAACACGACACCCTACGCTATATATGCAGAAGTTAAGAGCGGAGCTACTAGAATTATGACAAACTCTTAAAGAAGGGAGGTGATTAGGATCTCTTCAAAATTCTTTTCACCTACTTGAATTATTATACAATTTAAGCTAAGTAAACAAGAATTCTTCGGCTTCCAAGCCTTAGTAGGTCCAATCACATAGACTAGCAATTGATAAAACAATTAAGCAACTTAGTCTAAATATACATAGATTAACAAAAGATTAAACTAATCAAGTACCTAATTTATATAACCTATGTAGACAATGTGAGGATGCATCATATGAGCTCAAGTCTACACTAAATAGTGAAAATACATTTTGTGTGTGAATTTGCCTATCTAGTGCCTAGCATACATTCCTACCAAGCATTTATAATTAAACAATTAAACATATAATGCTAGATCAACAATGTGCTCAAATACATCACAAACACAAGCATGTATAGTGGTTCATCTATGTGTCTACTTCACTTCCAATTCAAGTACTCACCCCTTGAGCACACCGGATTTCACTAGGGAGTTTAAATCAGGTTCCTCCCAACCTAGGTGTTTTAAATCTGATCCACCATACTGGAGAATTTATAGGTTCCTCCCAACCTACACGTAAACACCTGTATTGGTGGCTCCCCTTGGAGACTTGTTTGGGCCCAACAAATATGCCAAGGATCGACAAACGAACCTAAAATTTAGGCTTAACTAATTAGTCAAGGATCGACAAACAAACCTGGACTTTTAGGCTCAAGTAATAAGCTAATGATCGACAAACGAACCTGAATTGAGTTTGACAAACAAACTCTAGACTCTAACCAACCAATGGAAAGAGTGTAATGGACTCTTACAAATTGACAACCTTACTTCTTGGATTTGAGCCTCTTTTGATGCGCTGCTTCAAGTTGCTTGATCTCCTCTCTCCCATGCTTCAATCAGCTCCCCTTGTTCTCCCTCGATCGCTGATGCCAATGCGTTAACAATGTTTCAACTCCAAGATTAGCTACCTTACATTTGATGCTTCTTCAAGATGCCAGAGGTGAGGAGGTAGAGGATTCTCTACAACCTAAGGGTGAGAATGGGTTGCAAGTTGGAGAATTGCCTAAAGCTAGGATTCCTAAGGGGTGTTTAGACAAAGGTTCGACCTATGGTCAAGGTATCTAAACTCTTAAGAATCAAGAGGGAACAAGATCATTCTCATTTAAGCTTTTGAATGCTCCATGCTTGTGATGAATCACAAGGAGAATGACTTACAATGGGTTAGGATTAGAGCATAAGGATGTATGCAATAATGGTGACTTATAAATCTCTAAAATCACTATCTTAAGCCCAAATACGAACTCCCCCGCTTTTATAGATAAATCTTCAACGGTAAAAAAATGAGCACATTTGTATATCTTCGACACCCTTTGATTAATCGGATGTGTCCTCGATTGATCGGAGATCCTACTCTGATGGATCGAAAAACTGTTCAAAGAATTTATGAAGTTGTTGGATAAATATTTTGATTAATCGAAACCATCTCCAATGGATCTAAATCGGCACTTTGATGGATCGAAGTGGTGGGTTCGATCGATCAAAAAAATTATCCTGAGAGTTCACAATGTTGCTGGACTAATTTTAATTCGATGGATCGAACTTCTATTTCAATGGATTAAAGTGTCATCGAGACTAGACTTTGATTGATCGAAGTCCCTTCGAAAACTAGTGTTTTGGCTGATTCATTTACAACAGCTTGCACCTCTTTAATTAGCTTAACTTATCATGTTTTTCTATATGATCTTAGGCTAATGATGATGACTAAGGGTTTTTATATTTGGTCCAAGTCATCTAGAAGTTTAAGGTGTTTTGGTTATAAGGGTTAAGGTCATCAAGGCATCTCTTTTACATGTTCTTCTTCCTTAATGCTTCTTGTCCACTTGAATCTTCAGTCTTCAGCTTGCCAAGGCTCAACCGACATTACAACACATGGACGCACATGATTGACAAATAAATGTACTAGTATGTTACAGAAAAGTGCACTAATGTAATATTTGCGATGTATTGACTATATCCGGTAAGGGGTCTCTCAGTGGAGAGTGGCTCTTGGATTCAGGTGCATCATATCACATGTGTCTTGACTAAATTTCATTCATGACATATAATTCCTATTATGGTGGATCGGTGTTCTCGGGCAATGGTTTATCCTGCAAAGTTGTCAGTATTAGCACCGTGCGCATTAAGATGTTTGATGAGATTGAAAGAGTCCTGAAAGATATGAGGTACGTCATTAGGCTAAAAAAGAATTTAATCTCTCTTGGTGCACTTGAGGCGATGGGGGTGCAGGTTCATCGGTTGCGATCAGTATTGTAAAATGAAAAATAAGGCACTTATGATGATGAAGGCATGGAGGTGCGACAATCTTTACAAGTTGATTAGAAGAACTTCTTATGGTAGAGCTATGACGACTGTAATGGAATCCATGGTTGCTCGTATGTAGCAAGTGTGCAAGAGTCATATGAGAAGAGTAAGGGATGTGAAAGTGCGAGGATAGATTCAGTTGAGGACAAGAAGCAGTGGAACTATGAAGGAGACAGAGTAGATATGAAGAATGGAGCTTTGTAGTAATGGAGACTTGAATATTAAAGCCACAGTGGAGATTGTTGAGATTGTCTTCAATCTTGGAACACCATGACAGGGGTTGTTGGTCGCCTAACGGGTTCATGTCGGGTCCCTGAGGTCACTCGAACGAGGCTTCTAAAATCTGAAGTGCTGTTGGATAGGAATTGTCGGGCGTCCGAAATTCACTTGAATTTTTCTATGAACTCTCTAGACAATCGTACGCATTGTTGGTCGCCCGATGTGGTCGGGTTGGGCGCCCGACGGCTATTACATAGTCTAAGTCAATTTACACGATTTTGCGTAAGTGGTTTCTAATTTCGGTTATTATGTTATATAAAGGGTATAATGCGAGATTAAGGTTAATTACCATTGAGGCCGATTATCCTAGAGGGATTAAGAGAGTTCTAGCTAGGGTGAGAGAAAAGGCTTGTGAGGCTTGGGTTTCTCTTGTAAGGCTTAGATTCGGGTAAGTTTTTTTCATTCTCTTGTAACTTCTGATTCATTGTGGATTATTTGCTTCATGCCATGGTTTTTACCCGTGAGGGGTTTTTCCACATAAAATTTGGATTTCCTTCTCTTGCATGTTGATTTGCTTGGTCATTGTAGTTTATTTCGTTTGATATCTCTCACTTCCGCTGCGAGGCTGATCTCTTTCCCTTCCCAACAAAAACGACATACAACATTTCCTTAGTTAAGAGATACCCTTGTTTCGAGGAAGACCCTTTATTGACAATTAACCAACAAATCTGAGATAAATCACTATGATATGGTGAGATGGATCACAATTTGCCTTGATTGCTACCCATTGTTGTTGTGGACAGAACCCACTCTAGCATACCCTGTCTATCTCTTCAAAATATAATACTCTGGCAATATAGGTATACAAACATGTCGAAGTACGCATAATATATGTCACTAAAATTTTAGACAACTACAATAAGCATGTTTTGTACTCACTTTATATCTAACCACTTGGTGCGGTCATTTCCTTCCACGCTTGCAACTTTAAATACTTTTGTTTTCCCTTACACCTTTTGCAACATAATTCAATCTTTTATATAGCTCGTTTTAAAATTTATAAAATAACCTCGTGCATGTTTCACCCATTATTTTTTCTACTTCAGAAGTGTTTTCAACTTTAGCTTACTACTTACCAATTCATAATCCACAGCAAGTTTGTTATGCCTTTGATCCTATTCAACAGAACAATGAAATTTATAAATTGATTAGGCTTCGAGGCATAGCTCTGAATGGTGTTCGTACTTTTACTGAGCTGACTACTTGATCGGGGATCCATTGAAGCCGTGCCCGTCTGAACTCTCGTATTCAATATGACGGTTGAAGCACTGTGGGCCCCACAATGATGTATGTGTTTTATCCATGCGTTTCATCTATTTTTTCAGATTATTCTAGGCAATGATTCCAAAAAAATGAGGCCGAACCAAAGCTCCAGTAGACCACGTCATAGGAAACAGTGGGGATTGAATGCTTACGGTTGAAAACTTCTTGTGGGCCACAGAAGTTTTGGATCAAGCTGATTTTTTTTTTTATGGATTGTTTTGGATCAAGCTGAATTTTTTTTTTTTTTTTTTTTATATCCATCAAGGTTTATGTGACCTTACGAACAGGTCACATGGGAAATATCTCGGTGGGCCCTAGGAAGGTTTCAACGGTGAGCATCACTACCCCACTGCTTCCTGTGTTTTGGTCCACTGGATCTGCCTCATTTTTTGGGCTCATTCCCTACAATAAGTTTGCAACATGAATGGACGGTGTGGATAAGATACATCATGATGGGGCCATAGAGCTTTTCCAGTACCGAGCTCGGTACTGGAGGGATCACTACCGAATCCGAATCGTCTGAAGTCTACCGTACATGCGACATATATTACAAAATGGGTAGTGCGGCTCCGTGGCTTATCCCAATTGGGTGTATAAGATCTGGGCCATTCCTACTTTTGCCAACATGGCCCAAGATCTCGGCCATTCCTCAGGTGAGCCCCACTTTCAATATGTGTGATTTGAAAACCAAGCCAATCAGTTCATAAGGTGAGTTACATATGTATATTGAAAGTGAACTGTTGGTCAACAAGATCTAACCATCTTTCTGTACAAGTGTGGCCCAGCTTATGTTTGGACCTGTCTTTCTCCATCACCACATTCGCGTTGTGGGGTTTTGTTTTCAGTTTGTACAAGTGGGGTCCATTGTTAACTGATCCAAGATGAAAGTCTATACATCAACGGTTCTCACTCAAACATTAAGGGGCGTTTGGATCGTAAGTTACTCTGGTAAGTTGCTTATACGATAAGTAACTTATCTTGGTTTCTACGTTTGGTAACCAACATGCTTATCAAACAAAAAGTATAAAAGCATGTTTGGTTTCTAACATCATGAGCAATTATCCCTCAATTCTATATGGTTCCCTCACATCTACCATCCATCAAATGGAGCTAACCTTTGATGTAGACCATTCCTTGTATGGGCCCTACCTTTGATGTGTGCCATCCATCATGGAGGGCCCACTTTGGATGTGGGCCAGTCATCATTCTAACCTGAGCTTTAATGTGCACCATTCATTATGTAAGGTCCACCTTTGATGTTGGTTATCCATCAAGTGAGGCCCACCATCAATGTTATTGTCCATCATGTGGGGCCCACCTTCAATATCCATCGGTCAACATGCAGAGCCCACATTTGATGTGAACCGTCCATCATTTGGGCCCCACATCTGATATGGGTCATCCATCATGCAGGGCCCACCTTGGATATGGGTCACTCATCATTAGGGCCGACCTTTTATGTGGACCGTCCATTGTATGGGGCCAACATTGATGTGGACCATCCATCATGTGGGGGCCCACCATTATTAACTGCCATCATGTGGAGTCCACCTTTGATGTTGACTATCCATCATGTGGGCCCCACCTTCAATGTGGGTTGCCCATTATGAAGGGCTTGCCTTAGATGTGGGTCATTCATCATTAGGGGTCGACCTTTGATGTGGACCGTCCATCATGTGGGCCCACCTTAAATGTCCATTACCCATCATGTGGAGCTCACCTTTAATGTAGACCATCCATCATGTTGGCCACACCTTTGAAGTGGGTCATCCATCATACCAGCCTGCTTTGGATGTGGGCTTTTTATCATTATGGGGCGACATTTGATGTGGACCATTTATATGTGGGCCCACATTCATATGAGGTCATCCATCATGTGGGACCCACCTTTTGTGTGGACCCATCACATGTGATGGGGCCTCCTTTAATATGGACCGTGACAGAGAGAGTTGCAGCATGAGAGAGAAGTAGAAAAGTCATTGGTTAAAAAGCTCAAAAAATTTACCAAGTAGAAAAGTTATTAGTTAAAAAGCTCAATTTTTTCACTAATCTTAATAAGTATAAGCTTTCGGCACATAAGTTACTTTGGGCCCAACATTCAATCTTCCAACCGGGACTTTTGTTTCACTGAATCATGGGCCCACTGATATTACAAAAGATGATGCTCGATTGAAATCAGCCCACTTTGTGGTGATCTATTTCATTGATCTAGTGGGCTCATTATCCATATGTTGTTATATTTCTTGCAAATGATCTTAACCATCTTGACCACTCGGTCAAGACCCAACCAAGTCAGGCACCCCAGCGAGTTTTGGAAAGCTCAGGCTCATAGAGTTGAGTTGACTCGGCTGAGTTTTGAGTGGAGTTATCGAGTTTTCAGAACCATACATTTAACAAGGGTCAGGGCCAAATCGGTGATGGTTAGGATAATTGGGAGATCTCAATAGAGTACTTAACTAAAATTTCTGCAAAAGCTGGATGGAACATTTTACATTTCCTTTTGCAAAATCATGACCACGACGCCCATTGTGGGCCCGAAATTTGGATGTTTTGGATTGAGGTGGTACATTGACTATGATGAGGGTAGTGTATTGGTCATTTATAAGCACGTCTTACATAGATGTGGACCACCAATCTAGATCATCCACTAGTGGGCCCAACCACAAATAATTCATTCCCAAAAATCATTATACAACAAAAGAAAAAATTACAAACAGATGCAGTATGGTATTACTATTATGGTTAACATCTACTAAGCACAGCTTTCTTGCACACAGTAATGAAAAACAAATGGAAGATAAAATTAGATATTATTAGATAAAGAATGTAAATTACAGACTGGTCTTCGTCTTGCTACGATCAGATCCTATCGAAACATACTACTATATGTATGTGCCTGTCTCTAATGGGCTCCTCTCCGGCGATACATGAACTGTAGCCTTTGACTAAGCTTCCTAAGAATCCTGATCAAGTTATATTATTAAAAAAAAAATCTGTACATCTTGCTCAAATTTAAAATAGACAACTGTCAGCATTTTTCCCCTTCATTATGCTCCAAAAAATTGGCTCGATGACTTTTCAACGGCCAATATCCTCCATTATGTAGTGACCCTGTAACGCCATGATCGTTAGCAAGATTCCATGACCCTATTGATATATATGTATCATGTCCAAGCCTTGCATTGGCTGTTCCCACGCTAATGTAAATGGCCTGGCCCAAAGATAGGCCCCATTCAACCATTGAGTGTGAACTGCATGAATGGGGGGAGAAAAATAGACTTCTGTGACTGACAACATTCAGTGTTCATGTGTAGCTGATATGATGATTAGATGCCTGATTTTTGGGTCTGGGCATTGTGGGGCCACTTGATACATGGCTTGGATATATCCATTTGTGCCATGGTACACAGCCATTGGCTAAGATTAGCAAATCTCTATGAAGATGATAGATGGATAAAACTAGAGGTACTTCAAAAGACGAGGATAAGATCCGCTACTTACATTTGCTTCATTGCACTGGTCTGCCGGATCGGGCCTTGAATAAGTGCCAAAGAACCTGAACAATTACTTCTCAAAGAATAATGTGCACTAGTCTCTTTGCCATTGCTGGCTTCACTACCAAAATCTTCCAACCATATAGATTTCGATGGCAATGTGTTAATGGGTCCCACTCTCTGGATTACTTTAGAAGAATTACTGTATCGGTGGCGATCCATTTTTACATTCCTCTTGCAGAAACGATTTTTGACACCTTCCTTACTATCTGCAGGTTGGGCCATGATCGTTAGAAGCAGTGAAAAAAGGACGGTGAAAATAAAAGAAATGATGATACTCGCGTTTGAGTTCTTGTGTGGAGATGGGACCTATACGTACCTCTTGATTCCAAAGCTTTTGCTGTAGATGTCATCAGTAGCTTCTGGCACATTATGGTGTCAGTAAATTCTAAGAAAGGATACGCCAAGAGTTCAAATCTGTCAGAAGTCGTCATCACAACAAACCCAAAGGAAGAAATCCATGTTTGTAGTAGCTTAGGAGCTGCCGGCAACAACAACTTCTCTACCCCGATGTCGTAAAGAAGCTGCATAAAAATTAGCAGAACATTTTCAGCAAGCCTCCTTAGTATTAAGGCTGTTTGTTCTTGTCTTAAAATATCTCAACACATTCCCACAAGAGCAACCATGTGAACGAGCTAATATTGACAAAAAGAGAACAGATAACCCCTGCAGCATACCAACACAATTTGGTTGTTCATCAAGTCGGCATGCCATACATGTTCCCCTATCTCAAAAATCAGGTCGGTTGTTCATCAAGTGAGCCACATGTATCTAATAGAAATGGACGGTTAAAATAACTTGATTAATGGTCCGCATTTGATGAACACGTGTGGCACTTGATGAATGGCCTAGATCCCATGCAAACTTGCCATGCTTGCGTGTGTGATGGCAGCCTCAAGAAGACACAGAGAACATATTATAACCTATAACTTAAGATGATCTACACATACTCTATAGAACCAAATCATTGAATATCAGGATGTGTCCATGTCTACAGTATGAAAATATTACCTTTTGTAAATTGTTCATCAGAAGGCGGCAATTTCCCCGCCGGCGAAATACAATACGTGTACCCACTAGGGGTAGTTCTGCTACCTTGGCACCATGGATCCTGGAAAAGAAATGTACCAAAAGAAGGGTTATGTTTCAATATACAATGCCTACAAAGAAGAGGGGAAAAAAAGGAAGAAAAAAAAAATCCATTACATAATGGTTAAGATATCTACTTAAGCTTACCTGAACGTTGCCACAGTTATCGGTTTCTTTCCCTTGTACAAGATCATGGTATAGAAACCTCGAAAGTTCTGATGGGGTAGTGTCGATCTGCATTAAACAAAAAAGAATTAGTGTATCACAGATAGAAGCAACACCTAACAGCACTGAATGCCCGGAAGTTTTTAAACTTCGAATGAATCAATGTTGTTCAACCAAAGACAGTTAATTCTTTTGTTGTTTTTTTTTTTTTTTCCAAATCTGGAATGGGAAACAAAAATCATTGCAGGAATGCAATGATTCCAAGAGAGAAAAAAATCTCATGAGGGCCAATATGCTGAGGGATAATACTTGATGAGGTATGCCCCGTCGACAGTGGGGCCCAACAGATCAATAGTCTGGATCAGGAAACAATGGGCCCCACAGTGCAAACTAGGGGTATCTAAACCAGGTAATTCTCAAACTCATATATGTATGATCCTGAATGAGATAAACACTGTACAATATGATAGCAAGGATAATAAAGATTTATGGAAAAGAGGAAAGTGGCTCTTACTCTTTACTGAAAACAACATCTGTGACAAGGTCTGCCTTGGTAATGGGTTGGATAATTTGTTTGAAACACTCGCGCAATACACTGCGTGCAGGCATAAGCTTACGCTTAGTCATCTCATGACCATCTTTTTCATTTGCTCTCAAAATAGTCCATGATAGACCATCAACACCCGTTGGATTCAATTTCCCAAGAAGATTTTGGAGGTGGAAGAATATCTGTATCAAAAGAAGCACGTTAGTAGAAATCGATTTTACTATAATTGAACAAATAGTGAAAGTATGTGTATTGTTATGTTAAAATTGACTATTACGTGGAAACACACGGAAAAAGAAAAAACTCTGAAAAGAAACACATGACAATCTTTCTTAAATTTGCAACTACAGTGATCTATTGTTATCCTAAATCTTTCTTTCTCTCATAAAAATCTGAGAAGAAATTTCTCAAAATGCAAGAAACAGTTATAATCAGCAATTTGTTGGATTCAAACAAAACAATCTATACCCAATTCAAATACATGTGCCTACCCACAATACCCCAAGCCTTCCTATGCTCAAGTAACTGACCCCAAGAAGGTTCTATCTGTAAGAACTTCAAATCTTGGAAGGCAGGCCTCATCTTTAACTGGACATGGCTTCAGTTGATCTGTCTTGGTCTACTAATATTGGAATGTCTATGTTCTTACATGTGGGTAGGGTCATCTTGTGGTTCACGAATCGCATCATAAGAAGAAGATGCCTTCCAAATTTGAGAAGATAAGTCTGGAGAGAGACTTCTGGTCTTCCTAAGGAAAAGCATCAACTCAGCCGAGTAATGTGTTAATCAAGATCAAGATGCTCTCCATGAGTTACGATGGCCTGATGAAAGGAATGCTTCTCTTCTTGTAGTGAAACCAAGTTGCATAATCCGTTGCTAACGAAACAGAAATCAAGGGTCAACTGGCTCCAAGAAGGGGATAGAAATACAAATTCTTCGATGCCTTAGCAAACACTTGGGAGAACAAAAGCCTCATTTCATCAATTTCCACTAAGGCTGGTATTGCCTTGGATATGAACATTCATCGAAAAGGAAGCTATCTCCCATTGCTCCAGCATTTATTACTCACTATTCACCCTGGTCTCATCCCCTATATCCTCATCCATCACCCCCTTGGAAAATGAGAGCCTCATTTCCATCCCACATGCTGAGGAAGTGTGCAATGCAGAGTAAGTCCTCAAGAAGAACAATGCCCCCGTGCCCACAGATTCTTCAGTTCATTTTTATTGATTGGACATTGTACATCATGATGTGATGAAAGCTGTTCAACATTTTTCTTCATTCACAAATGCATTCTTATAGCCATCCAATGCATCGTTCATCACTTGAATCCCAAAAATTCCTTCCCCTTTATCTATTAGCAACTTTTGTTCCATTAGCAGTAACAACTTTTATTATAAAATCATTTCAAAATTCTTTCTGCTGATTGGTTGTGCTTCTCCACTCCCTTACTTCCCCTAGTCAAGCAGTTTTTGTGAAGCTCGATCAATACACAAGCATATCACATTAGGACAAGAAATGCTCGAACTTTTGCATCAAGAGAGGCATCCTGGATCTCTGTGCATTAAAGTGGATATCTCCAAGGCTTTTGATCAGTTGAATTGGGGTTTCCTCTATTTGTCTTGACAAAATTTGGCTTTTGCCAAGGTTGTATAGACCTAGTCAAATTGTGTGTATCCGCCGTTAAATACTTGATCCTCATCAATTCCAACCTCTCTGGATTTTTCTTTCACTCATGTGGGCTTAGGAAAGGTGGCCCTCTCTTCTTTCTTGGCCGGAGTAACTCCTTAGAGATAACCTTTCCAACCTTCTTGAGACATGTCTTCACCATTCATCTCCTTCCCTCCATCACCTCTTTCTTTGTAGAGTGCTCTCTTGTTCATGAAAGCTAACTCTAAGAGTGCCAGAGCCCTTAGCAAATTTCTTCTTCCTTACCAAGAGGGTTATAAGATGTCTTCTTGTCGGAGGAAGTCGTAAGTGTGAGTGCTCTCTTTCCTCCTCTTACCTTGGCTTCCCCTTCCTTCGGGACCCGCCACCAAAGCTCTTTTCAATTATCTTGTAGAATGTGGATGCTTTTAAGAAAAAAATTGGCAGGATGGAAGGGTAAGCTTCTATCCTTTGCAAGTCACCTTATCCTTGTCAAACATGTTCTCGACAGTCTCCTATTCACTCATTCATGATATTCCCATTACAAAATTTGTGATTTGATGATTGGAAAAACGCATGCATAATTTTCATTGGTCGATGAGAGAGTTGAAAGTTAAGGCTAATCTCATTAACTAGAACATGATATGCATCCAAAAAATGAGGGTGGGTAGGGCATTCAGAGGCTGTGTGACCTTAACATGGCTTGCATGTTAAAGATGGCTTGGAAAGGCACGACTTGCTCTTCCTCATGGGCTAAGTTCATCCAAAATCAATACTCTCGCTCAAGGCATTCAATAATGGTAACGGTGGTCATAACAGCCAGCCCTACGGCTACTACAATATGGGTCATAATGGCCATTATAGTCCTGTAATAGTCATTTTTTAGAGGAAAATATATTGGCCCTGAATCAGACTTACAGGCCCATATTGGTCAGTTAAGGACCGTTATGAGCCTTTTTTCCAGAACAGGAGTTGCAACCCTGTATCGCATAAAGGGTCCCACTGCCAGTATTACGTAACGGCTGTTACAGCCATTACGCAACCGTTTTTTAATACCAATGCTCTCGTCACCTCCCTCTCTGAAACCCCAAGTCAAAACCAAAGACTCATGCATTTGGCACAAATTCCAGAACCTTGTTCCTTCCCTAGAAAATGATGCCAAGTTAGTTATTGGCAGCAGTAAATCTACTAGCCTATAGTTTGATAATGGGCTTGGTAACTCCTCTATTGTTGATCTCCTCCATATTTCATTTGATCCTAATGCCAAGGTTGATGCTCTCATCAATTCCCAATCCTGGTGCATTCGATTCTCAATTCAGCCTCCGTATTCCCCTCCTTGTGAAGATAGGTTCATTCGGGTTGGTTCTAAATCTAAGAACCTCTCAGTAAAGCTTGCTCGGAATGAATTTTGTGAACATCGTGACAAAAGCTCCCTGATCCTAGTGGATTTGGAAATCTTCAATTCACCACTTTATCTCTTGCTTTGAATCGAAACTCTTTCATCGGAAGTTGCTTGTGGAGGGTTGGCTAAATAGGTTAGAATTCTAATTGCAACGAGATGTGCCTTTCGCTACTCTTGCAAGGAAAATGATTCTCATCTCTTTATGACCTGCCCCAAAATTACATCTTTATGGGGCATTCACCAATGCATTGCAGCTCTCTCTCTCTCTCTCTCTCTCTCTCTCTCTCTCTCTCTCTCTCTCTCTCTCTCTCTCTCTCTCTCTCTCTCTCTCTCTCTCATGCTAGTCCTGGACAGTTGGCTTGATGGATTCCATGTTGTAAAGGCTAAAAAGTCTCTAGCTGGGCACCTTCCCATCATTATATTTTGTGAGATTTGGAGAGAGAGAAACCTCATAAATTGGTGCAACTTTTCCTTTTCCATGTTTTGGACTGTCTCTAAATCCAAGGTATCATTCGACAAATGCATCGGAGCTAGTTTCCCTTCTGCAAGAGGACATCCTTCCAATGAATCACATAATGATATTAATGATCAGCATTAGTGTATGATTTCTCCTGCTCTTTGCTGTGGTTGGCTACTGTTTTTTCTTTTTTCAGGTTTCCTCTTGAAAATTGCTGAGAATCGAAGGTAGTTCAGTTGTAGCAGGGTTTATGGGGCTGTTGTAAACCCATGGTCTGTACCTGCTTTTGAGTCTTCAGAGGCTGATTTTACGGACAAGATACTATTGCATTTACAATGAAGCCTAGAGCTGGACTTCCATCTGCACCATAGTTCTAAAACTCACTAACTCTCGAAACTCGGCTGAGTCAACTTGACACAGTGAGCTTGCGAGCCAAATTGCTTGGAAACACAGTCTTTGGTTTAACTCTATCAAGAATCAGGGAGACTAGTCAAGTTGAATCGAACTGAGTCACGGCGACTCGGACTGAGTCACTTGGTTTGACATAGTGTTATTATTAGTAAAATTTAGAAGGGGGGGAAGAGAATCAAATTTACTACCCACTATAAGAGGCACTTAACCAACATTCAATTATGTGTTTTGCTGTCAAGTTTTGTACTTTATGCTACTTATCTAATTCTAACTATTTTGAATGCCTAGTACTCTTCGTAGTATTTTCTTTTATAATGTATTAAATATTGAGTCAAGCAAGGTCGTCTTCAAGTCGACCCAACCTGGCTGAACATTGAGTCGAGTTGAGTTTTTGGTTTTCGAACTATGATCTGCACCTCACTTCAGAAGATCCTTCTATACTACTTACTAGTTGCAGAGTCAGCTGGGAGCTACCGAGCATATTGCTTAGGTAACAAACTCATTGAGCCATCTTGGATTCAGCCCTGAAAAATGTAGGAATAATTGTTTTCTCTTTCTTGCAGGAAGAAGAGTTTCACTGTCAGGGATGCTGATTCACAGTGCTGCATTGTTGTTCAAGAGCCTTGTCAGAATGGTATACCTTGAAGGCAGGACTCTCCCTTGACTATTCTCTGTTTTAATTAAGTCTCCATGAGTCCCTGTGTCTTTTGGATTTCTTTGCTTACAAGGTCTTGTTACTGACCTGTTGCGCTAAAAGCTCGAGCTGTTAGGGAACGGTAGAACAAAGTATATCAGGGGGTTTGCTGACGCCTCCAACACCTCACCTCACATGCTGGTGGTATACTGGCCCCACACGTGATACTCTGGGCTGATACAATACCGGATGCCCTATAATACCGAATTTTGCAAACCCCAGGACTTGAACACCGGACGTCCTACTCTAATACCATGTTACTGACCGGTTGCGCTAAAAGCTCGAGCTGTTAGGGAACGGTAGAACAAAGTATATCAGGGGGTTTGCAGACGCCTCCAACAGGTCTTGCCATGGTGTCGGTTTCTGTTTAAGGTGTTTGGTTAATTTGTTTGCAGTTAGCAAGATAAGCTCCAGTTGTTCGAGCTCGGATGCTTTGTAATAGCTTAGCTTGGATGTAGTTTTCTTTGGGTCAGGTTTCAAGCCTATTGTATCTTTTTCCATCTTGGCCCCCTTGATTATTAGACTTGTGTCATGAGGCTTTGCATCTCGGGTCCCCTTGTATGGTTTTTTTTCCCTTTTTATTTGCAATAAAAGCTTATTGTACCTAGCAAAAAACCACCATTGTTCTTTTTTAAGGGTCCTTTTCCTTCGCACATGTTAACACACCTTAACAAGTGGATGATTAAGCTGATTTTAGGCCAGGGTATCTACATGGTAGGGTTAACTTAATGATGTGCTACGTTTCACACATGTGCCACATTACCATGTGTGACCTGCAACTCCCTTGTGACAAGGAAGTCTTGCAAGTCCTGTTAGCAAGCTCTCTAGTATAGGTGACATCTCAAAATACACCAAACAAGAGCCTATACCAAATTATCAGAAAGAAACAACAACTAAGCATTTGAAAATGAAAGAAAAATCAGAAGGTAGAAACATTCAATGACATTAACATAAATAATCCCAGTAAAATCCCTATAAACATGTATAGCCATAACTTCATAAACATAGGCAAAGAACAGATTTCAGGATATAATCTTTAGCACCGGTAAGCGAAGCAATTATTAGATTAGAAAAAGCCTAGATTTCTACATCCCATGGAGAAAATTTGAAATACCTTTGAACATTTTTCTCCACAAAACCAATTTCCCTCTGGGCAGCTTTCAAGACCTTGATCTCCTCTTTCTCTCAGACAACCCACATGAACTGAAGAAATTGGAAGAAATGTAAGTTTTGGAGATCTCGATTTTAATTCGATACATACAGCGCGCGAGAGAGAGAGAGAGAAAGAGAGAGAGAGTTGAACTCACATCCACGTTCACATTGATCGCAATACAAAATCGTTTTCTCCACAAATTGTTCACCATCATTGAATTCACCCTCACCACATAATCCACATCGACAAGATGGGCAGAACCATACACTATCAGGGAAATCCTGCATGAGCACCAACATCAAGTTAAATCTCATAAAAAGCATAATTTTCCCCATACACAGTATTAATATCTCAATGTTAGCTGTGTTTGGATGCAAAAACTGAAGGAATTGTAAAAATTCAGTTCAGCTGAAGAGGAAAAAGTGAACCACAACTACATTCCAAAAAGAGGAAAAAGTGAATCACAACTACATTCCAAGTATTCCCAATGAGAAGTAGCATTCAAATATTAATTACTTTCCTTCCAATTCCAGCTTTAATAATGAACTTTCAATAATGAACTAGAGTATTCATATTAAACTAACTGAGAAATGCTGTAGCGCCCTTAAAGAACTATAACCCATAGCACGTGCTCCTAGTTGCATTGGGACACTTGAACAATCCAATCCACTGATCTAAACTATTTATTAGGTCCACAAATTTCATGGGCTCCCATGAAAAATCATACTAACATGAAAAATATTAACCATTTGATCAATGGCCTTAAATATGGACAATCAAGATAATTTGCCAAAAAACAGAACTAACCAAATACTTGATCCATCTATTTGTTTGGGGTCATCATGGATTGTTTATGATTCTAAAAAATCACTTTTGTTAGGCAACTGATAACCATCCAATCCATGGCTTGAAAAAAGGACAGCCATAGAAAATAAGGCCAAATCAAGTTTGGAATGGATTGTCCGAGTGGCATGATTTTTGCATGGTAGCCCATGAAATGTGTTCTAAACTCAATGAACAGTCCAGATTGATGACTAGACTTTCCAAGTGAACCAATCCATCTAGGAGAACAAATTGCACTCTAATTACATAATTTATTGCAGTTCCAACCAACTGTGCATCAAAATGCAGCTTTAACAATAGTTCAGTACTGTAATACAGTAATCCCCATATTATAGTTACCTTCCTCATTCAAATTGAACTAGTTTATTGCAATTCAATTCAAGAGTGCATCCAAATTTGAACAGTATAGATGAAATGACCTGTTTGGATATAATATTTAATACCGATGTAGTTCGCAATTTGTTTCAATTCAATAGCACATTTCTATTCTTTCAAATGCACTATCAAGAATCCTAAAAAGCAGGTTCGGTGGAAATGCAATTGTATCAAAAGATGTCATGAGTTTCGGACACACCTTTAAACAAATGCAGCTTAAGTGAAATATGGACAGGCATCCGCCCCCACAGACTACTAATTCGTTCCCATAGTGACGACAGATATTGCACAGTCCATTGCTTACGGAGCAACGGGCGTTACTCTTTGTTTCCTCATGCAGATGTCCCGTGAAACCGTTAACCTTGTAATCACCCTCCATTTGCTGAATTTTGAGCTGGGGTTGATTGCTCTCAATTTGCTTATGCAGATATCCACCTTTAACATCATTACCGTTCTCCATTTGCTGAATTTCAGGGTGGGGCGAATTGCTCTTGATTTGTTCATGGAAATATCCAGTGGAATCTTCGACCTTCTCATCACCCTCCATGTTTCGAACGTCTGGGTGGGGCAGATCGCTATCCATTTGTTTTTGTGGGTCTTGTTCATAGCCTTTAACTTCATTACCGTTCTCCATTTGCTGAATTTCAAAGTGGGGCAGATTGCTTTCAATTGGCTCATGGAGATATCTAGTGGAACCTTCAACCTTCTCATCACCCTCCATTTGTCGAATGTCTGGTTGGGGCGGATCGCTATCCATTTGCTTTTGCTGGTCTTGTTCATTGCCTTTAACTTCATTACCATTCTCCATTTGCTGAATTTCAAAGCGGGGCAGATTTCTCTCAATTAGCTCTTGGAGATATCCAGTCGAACCTTCAACCATCTCATCACCCTCCACTTGTTGAATGTCAGGGTGGGGCGGATTGCTATAAATTTGCATGTGTGGGTCATGTTCAAAGCCTTTAAGTTCATTAACATGCTTCATTTGCATTTGGCACTGTGCCAGTGACCTTCCATCTTCCAAGAAGATATTAGCAGCGGCCCGCCGATTACTACTGCCGGCATGGACCTCAAATTTGCTAAGACCATACACATTTCTACAACACACACATATGATTCCTTCACGTGTGATCTGCCCTTCCGCCATAACATGGTTGTCCTTTCTATTCAAGTAACATGCCTTCTGCCCCAATGACACCACGCCACTGTCTACCAAATAAGAAAGACTGGTTGAAGTTGTTCGTCCATTCCATCCTTTTCCTCTTTTCAGCTCACTAGAATTAACCAAGCAGTCTGCCGGACGACCTTGTCTAGCTTTCTTGAGTGGAGAAGCAATCACCGACAACCCAGAAGAATTTCCATTGAACTGTGCACTAGTCGCTGGTCTAGACCGAAAAACCTGTAATTTGTTTCGTTGACATGAGCCCACATCCACATCAAAGTTGTTGCATTCAAGCTTCCTCTTCCTTAATCCAAGTCCACCAGAACCAATTACCAGCTGTGAGCGGCATTCTTTCTGAACCGCAACATCACCGCGGCAGTCTAAATCCCCACATTTGCTTTCGGCGGCTTGGTTTTCTTCAACAACTCCATTCAAATGGACCTGCTGGTGAACTACTCGATCTCTACTCGCGCGGCTGCTAGGATCTTTTCTCTCCTGTTCCATTAGTTGTAGGCAGACCTGATAAAGAGAACGATGTAATACTCCATCGGGCGAAATGTAACGGAATCTACCATTGCCATGGTAATTGTTATGCTCGATCTTCCAACCAATGGACAATAGATGGTTTTTCGCTCTGATGCTATTTTGAGGTTTTTTACGTTCACTATCACTCAATGCACAATAGTCTCTTATTGCCTGTGGACAGAATAAATTAGTTGATTGTAAATCCACAGCGATGGGTTGCCAAACACTGATTTCCGAAGCTATAGGCAGAGCATTGAATATATTACGATTGTGTGCACCGTCGACATGATTCGATGCAGTGTTTTTTACTGTTCCGCCCGCCTCTGTTTTCTGCATAGATTTCTTGGTTGTATTGCTGGGAATTGAATATATTACGATTGTGTACACCGTTGACATGATTCGATGCAGTGTTTTTTACTGTTCCGCCGCCTCTGTTTTCTGCATAGATTTCTTGGTTGTATCGCTGGGAATTGAATATATTACGATTGTGTGCACCGTCGACATGATTCGATGCAGTGTTTTCGACGGTTCCGCTGCCTCTATTTTCTACATAGATTTCTTGGTTGTATTGCTGGGAGTTGAATATATTATGATTGTGTGCACCGTTGACATGATTCGATGCAGTGTTTTCGAAGGTTCTGCCGCCTCTGTTTTCTGCATAGATTTCTTGGTTGTATTGCTGGGAATTGAATATAGTAAGATTGTGTGCACTGTCGACATGATTCGATGCAGCGTTTTCGACGGTTCCGCCACCTCTGTTTTCTGCATGGATTTCTTGGTTGTATTGCTGGGAATTGAATATACTCTGATTGTGTGCACCGTCGACATGATTTGATGCAGTGTTTTCAAATGTTCCGCCGCCTCTGTTTTCTGCGTAGATTTCTTGGTTGTATTGCTGGGAATTGAAAGTAATATTCCAATAAGCCGCTATTTCTGCCTGTGAGTACTCGTTGTACTCATTGTTGATTATTCCATACATAAGCTGTTGCACTGAGGGATTTTCTTGGTATAAAGAATCCATCTTCCTGAAAGTACAAAAATCATGTTATGAGAATTACATAGGAAGAAATGAAGAAGGCTGTGTTTGGTTGCGCCAAAATTGCGAAATTTTATGATATTTCATGATTGGTCGTGTGCGTTTGGTTGCACAAAATATCCTGATTTCATGATTAATGAGTCTAATTTAGTGCAAAATTCCATGGTTTTTCATGAAATTTGGTGCAGCCAAACATACCCTAAAGAAATTATGCATGATACTATCAAACTAGTTGCGATTGGTGCATGTTATCAGCATTACATGAAAACAAATGTATACTGGAGAGGAATTGAGCATGGTACTGTCAGATTAGTTGTGGGGTGCTTGTAATTGGGACCACTCATCAGTGGGCCCCACAGGCAGATTAGCAGTAACCAGAAGCTTGCATTGAGCATACAAAACGTGCTGATCAAATGCTGTCCATGGCCAAGGAATGGAAGTCCTCTGATCACAAGGCTACCGTTGACTGATAGATGCAGTTTTGGGGGGCCAGCAAATGGACGGCTCAGATTACCTTCTGGTTAATTTGCTAAGCTGCACGATTAGACATTTGTGGGTCCCATGGTTCAATGGTTTATACCATTGATTTGATGGGCCGTTATCCATGATAGGGAGTGGCATGACAGTCTGTATTGAATGTGAACTGTTGCTGTATTTACTTCACAGCCGTTTATTTATAGGCCAAACATCAAAGCATTATGATCTTCCAAAATCCGCAAGATTTATGCAAATCATCCATCCATAGCGGTGGGCATCATATTAACCATCTGGATCACTGATTCCAGAGCCCAAAATGGATGGAATCATGCGTCTCAGGATCATATCATTCCTCCATTGAACTGTTGCTATAAACAGAACCGGTGGGAATAAGACATGAATGGTATCCTGAGGCGCCCAGTCCATACAATCAGGCACCCTGGTTCAGTGATCGGGATCATCAATCTGATCTGTTCCACAATGAATGGATGAATCACACCCCCAAAATCTTCCAGAGAAAACAATGCAGACCCTTCCTGAAAATCTACCAGATAAAACAATCCAGACCCTTCTATCTGTAGCTCTTAAATGGATGGTTAAAAAAAATAATAATAATAATAATAATAAAAAATAAAAAACCTTTCAACTAGCTTTTCACGGGGCCCACCATGCAACTAGCTGAATCCTATGTCATTCAATCCATCCAATAGGGGGCTGCCCTGTCGTGAAAATCATATGGCCCGAAAATCGTGCCCATCGAATCATCAGATGGGACACGAAAAACAACCACCCAAAATCCTAAAAACCTTTAAAATCTACGTGGCGGCCCACTTCATGGTTGGGATCTTTCAACCATCAAGATTTTCTTGTACGCCCTGGCGCCACAGGACTTCACAGAAGTCCTAGGGCTCAGGACCCTATGGTTCCTCCGTGCAAAATAGGAAAACTGAAGAGAATGAAAAAATCACAGGACTTCCTCCCTCCAGAAAGGGAAAACGAAAAAGGCAACGTGACAGGACTGGAAAGGTGGAGAGAGACGTGTATAGGGCATGATGCATAATCATTTTTGCAGGATCTGGACCGTTGAATTGGTGGGTCTCCATGTGGATGGAGATACCCAAAAAAAGTCTCATTCATCAGTCAGATCCTTACCGTCGAAACAGTGTCCTACAATTGGATGGTTAGGAAAGAAAAAAGAGGAAAAGGTGAGATCAGACGGTTTGTAGCATAGGCATTTTTCTGGTCCACGAAGCCTAACAGGGTTTCTTGTCAGACACCGATTTGAAGATTGCCAATTCGCGGTGGGCCCAGGGCTGGCACTTGGTTTCATCACCGTCGCCCACTTGGGGCCAGACGCTGTGTGATCCAAGGATCGGAACCGTCCATGCCATGCATCCTATTCTAGATGGACCACCGTAAGAAAACTACAACAACATATGATTCTAACCCTAATGAATTTACAGCAATTTTCAACGGCTCGCATTCAACCAGACCAAATTCTGAAGATTACCCATTCTCGGTTACGATCATCGACGGCCGAGATTGTGGTGGGCCCATCTCTAATGCAAATGAAGGACTTACTTCGACGACGCAATCAATGCATGAGATGAGCCGATCCCAATCTCGTCGTGAATGGGGGCATGGAAAACAGGTCGTACAAAACCCTAAGTTTTAGGAACGATGAGAGATTAGTACCTGGCGTCTTTCGTCTCTGAGCTTTTTCTTCTTTCTTCTTTCTTCTTTCTTCTTTCAAGATCAAGATCGAGAGAGAAGAGAGAGAGAGAGAGAGAGAGAGAGAGAGAGAGAGAGAGAGATTTCTTCTTTTGGAGAGTGGGAGATCTGATATAAAAGGGGTGATGTAGGATTTATGCCATGAAATTGCAATTCTTTCACAACAATGATTTTTTTACTTTCTAAAAGTGAAGAAGTCTGGAACTTTCTATTTTCAGCGTCGTTAACTCCCTATTTTCAAATAATAATATCTTCTTCTTTTATTTTTTTTGAAAGATTTTTAATAGTAGATTCGAATCGCATAGGTGTGATGAATGTCCCAGATCTCTGCTTTTTCTAGCCATCCCACGGTGGAAACTATCTCCTCGTTCCCTCAGAATTCCAAACGGATGCGGATTGTATAGGCTGCCAACTGGACGGTGCTCTGTGGGCCCTACTTTGATGTGTGTGTTTCATCCATGCCGTCCATCTATTTTTTAGGCTCATTTTATTGTATTATGTAAAAACTGAGACAGATCTAAATCTCAGGTGGGCCACTCTACGGGAAAAAATGGTGATTGAATGTCCACCATTAAAAACTTCTTAGGGCCACAAAAGTTTTGGATCAAGCTGATATTTGTGTTTTCCATTTATCCAGGTATTTTTTACGTAATCAACAGGTTGGATGGAAGATAAACATTACAGTGGGCCCTAGGAAGCTTTTAATGGTGGGCGTTTAATCACCACTGCTTTCCTGTGGTGTGGTTCACTTGAGACTTACATCTATCTAATTTTAGGTATTATGCCCTTAAATAATTATCCAAAATGAATGGACGGTGTGGATAAAACACAACATCACGGTGGGGGCCACAGAGCAGGTCGCTATTGGCTATGCAATCCGCGATCGTCCCGGAGTCCAAACCCCCGTTTTCAAATTTCCCGCCAGAGAAAATCCATGGTACTCCGGTACTCTGCGAGAGTTTAATGACCTAAACGCATAAGATTGTACACGTGGCAGATTTTTACCTCAAGTAAAATGATGTGGAGATCTAATGGATGTTCAAAGTGGAAATAATTAACGGTCCAAATTCAAAAAATTCAAATGACTATTAACCGTTGATCAATGATCATCTAATCAATTTGATTTTGGGCTATGGTCCATCTACAGAAGGTCCACTATTTGGACTGATTAATTGAGGTGCATGTAGGTCACACGTTTGATTTTATTGTGCGTGGGCACAGAGCATGAGACTCTGCCCATGTATGAGAACTCTTAAGATATATGAATTTTCAATCGTGTGTCATCATCCAATCCAATCCATCCAACATGGTTGCACGGTTGTGAAGTTCAGATGCCCTGAAAATCGTGCCCATCCAATCATCAGACACCCAAAATCCTAAAACCCTTGAAATTCAGCACCGACCTTGGTATTATGTGTGGCAAAACCCTGTGGGCTACACTATAATTTATGTTTATCCATGCCGTCCCTTCATTTTTCCGGATCATTTCAGGGCATGATCCCAAAAATGAGACAGATCCGAAGCTCAAGTGGACCACACCACGAGAAGCAGTGGGAACTGAACATCTACCATTGAATTCTGGATCAAGCTGATATCTATGTTTTCCGTTCATCCATGTCTATTAACCTTACGATAAGGTTGGATGCCAAATAAATATCATGGTGGGCTCCAGTGAGATTTCAACGGTGGTCGGCATTATCCCTGATGCTTCATGTGGTGTGGTCCACTTGAGCTTTTGATCTCCCTCATTTTAGGCTCATGCCCTAAAATGATCTGGAATAATGAATGGTCGGCGTGGATAAAGCACATACATCATGATGGGGCCCACAGATTTTTGACACGTATACACATTACCGAGTTCGGTGCCGTCGGTGCTGTGTCGTAGGACTATGCAATCCGCGTCCGGATCTTCGAAACATCGGCGTGTTCTACGCTATGGAATCCGAGTACGGATCTTCCAACCATTAGCGTTTACTTGTACGTCGGTGCAGTCGGGCCCACCTTCATGTATGGATTGTATGTCTACGCCTCCCATCGTTTTCCAGCTCATTTTAGGACATAAGCCAAAAATGAAGCAGATCAAAATCTCAGGCGGATCACACCATAAGAAAACGGTGATTGAATGTCCACCATTGAAAATCTCCTAAGGCCCACTGTAATGTTTATTTTCCATCCAACCTGTTGATAGAATCACACAGACCTGGATGAATGAAAAAAAAAAAAAAAAATCAGATTGATCCCAAACCTTTTTGTTCACATGACCTAAAATGAGCCGGAAAACGGATGGACGGCATGGATATACACAGTAAATACATCAATGTGGTCGGGACTTTACACATGATCGGGACTCTTGGACACTAGGGTTTGTTTGGTTTTCCAAGTGAATGAACCACCATTGATATTTTCAGTTGTTTGTTTAAACAGGAATTTTAGGTTACGAATCTAGAATTAAATACACTTGTAAAGAATAATTATCATGATTCCGGGTGAAACAAGAAATGCATCAAATCATCTTCATGGATTACCGTTCGAGCAAATTTGTAAAGGGAGCCACCGTGATGTATCTATTTTTCCATGCCGTCCATCCCTTTTCTTAGATCATTTTAAGCTATGAGCCCTCCATGGATATTAATCAATTATCCATTGAGCAATATTGCGCAATGTGCCGCTGTTTCTGGAATGGACAAACATTAAAAATTTTGGGTAACATGTCACTATTATTGGAAACATAGGTAAACATTAAAAATGTGGCTAAATTTTTTAATGAAATTTCAATCATTATTAAAAAAAGACAGCAATACACTTATAAATCAAAGCATTTGAGGCACATAATAGGTCTTCTTTTTATTGAAGTCATAATCTATGTTATATCTAACAAATTGATGAAGTATATTCAAAATATATTCATATAATTTATAACTGTAAGACGACTTGTGGAAACATAAGTAATACATTCAAAAGCAAAAGAAAGATCCCTAGATCAAGTTATATATATGTTTAGACACATGGATTATAATCGATTTAAGAGAAATTGAAAAAATTAATTCTCGTTTCAATTTTTGCAACTCGACTCATTTTCTTCAAACCTCAAAATCAAAGCTCTCAATGCATGATTTTTCATGCAAAACATGAAAAATTATGAATTTATAACAATTTGACACTAATTAAACATGATTTACCGAAGAAAAAAAATGATAAAAAAAGAAAAAAGAAAAATGTTCATCATATCGAACATGTGGGATATGTCCTACCACTTGGGCATTTCGTATCACAGTACAAGATGTATCGTAGGATATATCAACTGGTATCATCGATACTTAAAACATTAGTTGAAATTGTCCTGCCCCGCCTATACGGATTACCGTCCATGCATATTTGTGGAAGGACCCATTGTGATGTATTTGTTCATCCACACTATCCATCCCTTTTCTCATATAATTTTAAGCTATGAACCTAAGAATGAGGTAAATCCAACGCTCACGTGGACCACACCGAAGATTACTCTGCATTCAATGCAACCCAAGCTTACTATTTAGTGTGGTCCACTTGAGTGTTGGATCTGCCTCATTCTTGGGCTCATAGTTTAAAATGATCCAAGAAATAGGTTGGATGGTGTGGATAAACAAATACATCACGGTGGGCCCCTCCATAGATCTGCCCAGACGGTAATTCGTCTAGGCGAGGGTACTAGGACGCAATCTGCATCCCCACAAATTACAAAAGTGAAATTAAGATACGTATCGTTATCGCATGGTTTATATCAGTTGTATCGTGTAAACTATTATTGTTGTTGGAAACATTGAGAAACATTGAAGAATTAGTCGAATTTTTCATCATTATTAAAAAGACACCAATAAATAAATTAAAACATTCAAAAAAAAAAAATTTAATCAAGACAAGTAATAAGTTTTCTTTATATGGGAGTCCTAATCTACGCGTTATCTAACTTAATTGATGCAAGTATATTTAAAATTTATAAATGTAAGAAGTTTTTTTGGAAACACAAGCAATATATTCAAAAGCTAAAAAAGAATCACCAGATTAGGTTGTATGTGTGTTTAATTTTATGTTTGGACACGAAAATTACAACCAATTTAAGAGAAATTAGAAAATTTTGATTTCTGCAACTCGACTCATCTCCTCCAAATCTCAAAATCGAAGATCTCAATCAATGATTTTTCATGCAAAACATAAAGAATTATAAATTTACAACAATTTGACACTAATTTAACATGATTTACAAAAAAAAAAAAAAAAAAAATGCTCATCGAATCGAATATGTGGAATATATCCTACTATTTGTGTATTTTGTATCACAATATGAGATGTATAGCAGGAAATATCAGTTGATATCATCGATACTTAAAAATACTGTTTACCACTATTTACCTTTGTAATTAGAAAACCAAACAAGCCCGCCCTTGTTTCCTGTAAAATTGAGAATTGCGGAGCATCGGAAACCAAAAAAACTAACCTCCTATAGCAAAGGTTTTGGTTTCGTTCTTATAGATTGATCTTGCTCTGGTCTTCAATTTTCAAAGAAAACCTTGGAAACACAGAGGAAAAAGAAGATACAAGATGAAGAAGGGAGTAATTGGCAAGATCTACCCGTTCCCAAAATTGCACGTGTGTGTTTTCCTTTTTAAAGGGAGCGCATTAGGTGAGACCCTGGATCCACCCAGGTGGGTGGACTCCTAACTGTGGGCCACTGTGATTTACGTAACTACATCCATGCTGTCCATCTGTATTGAAAGTTCATTTTAGAGCATGATCCAAAAAATGAAGCAGTGTGGAATCCCAGATGGGCCATAATATAGGAAACTATGGTGATTGACCATTAAAAAAAACTTCCTGTGGGCCAAAAAAGCTTTGGATTAAGATGATATTTATGTGGTCTCTTCATCTAGGTGTTTGTGACCTTATCAACAGGTTAGGTGGCAAGTAAACATTCGAGTGGAAACCATGAAGTTTTTAATGGTAGAGATTCAATCACGACTGTTTCCGTGGTGTGGTCCACATAAGATTTGAGTCAGGTTCATTTTTTTTTATCATGCCCTCAAATGAGCTTTCAAAATAGTTGGACAGTGGATTTAATAGACATACATCACTGTGAGCCCCACAGTCAGGGGTCCCACCCACCTCAGTGGTTCCGAGGTCTCACCTTTCCGCTCCCCTGCATACTGACCAATGGATGCGGAATGGCTAGTGACCCTGCCACTAGCCCATGGCTAGGGGTCGGTGTTATGTGGGGCCCACCCTGATATATGTGTTTCATCCATGCCGTCCATCCATTTTTCCAAGATCACTTTATGGTATGAGCCCAAAAATAAGATAGGTCAAAATCTCAAGTTGACCACACCACACCACAGGAAACAGTGTTGATTGAACGCCTACCATTAAAAAATTCACGCGGATTAGGTGCTACCCCCGCACCAGGACCTAGCCAGAGACGGACAGTCATGGCAGGGGTTCTGTGGGGCCCACCATGATGTATGTATTTTACCCACTCTGCACATCCATTTTTACAGATCAATTTTAGACATGAGCCGGTGAAGGAGGCAAATCGAAGCCTCAAGTGGATCACACCACAGGAAGTAGTGGGGATTGAACGTCCACCATTGAAAACGTCTCTAGGGCGACACAAGTTTTGGATTAAGCTGATATTTATGTTTTACCTTCATCCATGTCTATGTGAACTTATGAACAGCTTGGATGGCAAATAAACATCACGGTGGGCCCTAGGTAGGTTTCAACGGTGGTCGTTATTGCCATCACTTCTTCCTGTGGCGTGGTCCACTTCAGCCTTCGATCTGCCTTTTCTTTGGGGCCCAGGCTCTAAAATGATCTGTCAAAATGGATGGGCGGCGTGGATTAAACACACATCACGGTGGGCCCAACAGAGCCCCTGCCAGGACCGTCCATCTCTAGCGAGGTCCAGGCGGGGTTAGTACCCAGTCCCAATGAGGTAGAACAACGACACTAGGCTTAATATAAGAGGGATTAGGGATTTCTATTGTGGCAAGTGGGGCCCACGCTTCGGTAATCCAGACCACTGGTCTTTTGCGACCCACTCTTGATGAAACATGTCCAGAAAAATCTCCTATATAGAACAATAGTAGCCTTTTATATTTGTGTCCTACAATAAAACGTTCAGAAGAGATACAGCAGCCGTCCATATTCAACTGAAAAAAGTTCCAAATTTTGGCGGTTAGGATCTTCTTTCAGACATAATCCATCCACCCGCCGTGTGAGGCACCAAAACAATCGGTCTTGAAGAACGGACTCTCGTGTCAGAATTGAAAATCCATGGACCGCACGTTCTGCTATTTGTCGGAGTAGGACATGGAATCGTACTGTTGCATACTGTTGTGCGAATCTTGAGCGTTCATTAGGTGGGCCCCACCTTGTATGCCTCTGGTCTGAAAATCAGTCCAACTTTTATTTGGGCCACTACACCTCCATAGTGGGCCCAACCTGGCAAACGGTCTGGATCTCTCACAACAGTCACATTGAAATATTTATAGCCATCACTTCCCTCTTGTTAATTCAGTACAAGTGGGACCCACTGCTACTGATACAAAGTGTGGATATATGGACCCCATTGAGACTGTTCCTTGGACCAAATCTCCTAGATCGAAAAATCCTAAACCTTTTGATAGTTAGCCAACAAAGGAATAGTTAGGGACGAAAATAGAGCATCGGCTCACGTTCAATCAATGAAAAGGCCAAATACCAGCCCAGGGATGAACTGGGCCCAACCACTTGAGTGGCAGGTTTGCTCTCACTTAAATGGGTAGTGAGTCTGGCTTGGGTTAGAAAATGCATGGGGTTAGGCTCAAGTTGAACCTTACCCAATCCGGCTTTTTCTTATCACCTATCCCATTGACCGGCCTAGATGCCTCAAACCGAACCAGCCCAAAACCCAAAACAAATCAATAGACCATAAGCATGGATACGTACATGTAAATGACTCCATGGCTCAGTGGATAAAGTGCTAGTTTATGGAAGAAAGATTTTGGGTTCAACTCCTATAAGGAAGATTAAAACGAGATCCACACTACTGATTAGAAGAAGATCTCGCTTACTCATGGAAAATTGTTTGCTAAATGGTTAATCAATCAAAAGAAAATTTCATAGGCTGATTTTAATATGCGTCTTAGTAATACTCAGACTTACAAATCTATACATTTAATAAAGAATACAAAGCTTGGGCTCACGCCACTCTAATACAACATAATACTTTTTTAGAGCGATTGATCTTTTGTTTGTCATGGACATTTATTATTATTATTCTTCTTTAACCTAACTTCTCCATTGCCAAGTTAACACAATGCTGCAACACCAGCTAAAATTCAGTAATTAGAATAAAGTAGTTAGGCACCTTATATCCACAATCATGTCTCAATCTCCAAATTTTGAAAGGACATCTTGCCACATGCTTATAAATTCTGCTCCACCATCTTACCACAAAGTTCAACCAAATTACAAATAAGTCATTGTTTAACTACTTTTGTCTTGTCATGGAGTCCAATCGAATGATAAATAGGTGGTCATTCCATCACAACCATACACACGGAATAAAGAGTTAAAGCAATGAATAGATGGTTGTTCCCATGATTATCTCACCATGAAGGGAGTATTAAGAGAAAAATTCATTTCTCAACCACTCACAAAGCAATATCCAAATCAAAAGAAAGCAGAAAAAGACAAATCACTTGAAGTGAGACATCTCTCTCTCTTTCTCTCTCTCTCTCTCTCTCTCACACACACACACACACATACACACACACACACAATAAAATATATATTACCGTAAACGAACTAGTGTTTACACAAAATTCTGTGTGAAATTACAAAATTGCCCTTTGGGCCGGGAGACTACGCTCCCGAACCCTCAAGCAAGAGGGTGTTTCCCTCCTGCAACCCCCAACGAGCTCAGCGTGGAGCTCAACCCACAAAATTGATGACTGGATGAGCAGTACACCTCTAATGATCAGGCTCCATAGATCCTAACAATAAGAGCCTGACGCAACAAGCGGGTTGTCACCCCACTAAACTTTCCACCACGAAGTACATGGTTGAATGATAAATGATCAATTTTTTGCTAAACGACTAACTCACCCACGAAACTCAGTCATGTAGGGTAACAAACGGATTGTTGTTTCCTAACAATCATCTCACCATGAGGCCTAGCTGTGTGATGAATAGACTATCGAAGATCCACAGGCCATTGGTCATCTAGCCACAGAACTCGGTCCTACATGACAAATTAACAATTGCCACAACGATTGTCCCACCATGAAGTTAGTCGTACAATGAACATACATCCGCCACCTTTCTGCAAACCATGATTGTTTCACGTAAGGATGCCCGACTCATGACAAATAAATTGTTATTTCTGATGATTGTTCAACCATAAAGTCAAATGAATAGGTGATCTAGCTTTTATGTTTAACGCCCTTCTTGCCATAAATAGATACCCATTCCCAAGGATCATCTCGCTGTAAACAAATTATTGTTAGTTTTCTTTTTTTTTTTTCTTTTTTTTCTTTTTTTCAGCCAATTGTAGTTAAAACTCATTTATTTAATTAATCAGTTTTGACCTAGCTTTATTCTTTTTAGTTATATTTTCTTAACATTAAAAAATGTAAGTTATCACACTTAATTAAAAGTCTTTTATCCAAATATAAAATGAACTCATTAGAAGGCCAAAATCCTTTCCTTCACTAATGGCTTAATTCTGCACAATTTGAGGCTGAGTAGTCAGCCGATCTTCACAAATTCAATTTTATTCCAACCATTTCAGTGCATGGGGTCACAAGACGTTTAGTTTGATTTAGTCACTCTAAGCTCTGGCACACTTGACACATCACACAAACACATATAATATGTGCAACCGAATTTGAAACCAACAATATCAATGGCATGTCGAGCAACATTTAATATCAAGGAGTCAGTCTTGAATTTTGGTATATGGCAATATATATCAATGGTCCACCCACACAACATATAACATCATGATACATACATGTAAATGCCTGTATTGAAAATTGGGCAAGGGATGGGCATGCTTTTTGCCCAATATTAGAATCTTAAACCAGTGTAGCCATGCCGGGTGTTCAGTTGAGCCCGACCCCATTACAATTAAATGGGCTGGGTTGGTTCGGGCTTGAGCTTAATGAACAGTAAGTGGGTCAGGTTGGACCACAGGGTAACGGGCAATGGCTGAGTCTTGCCAAATTCTTGGCCCATTTAGTAAACGGGTCAAGCATGGGCTGACACATACCCAGACCAAACGAGAGCAGTTGCCACCCCCATATGGACTCAGCAAAGAACCATATTATCTTCACTACGAATGATCCTTGCCAACGAATGGAAAATGGAAAATTACCGGCAGACCATTTAAGGGCCCATCAGGATGGTTAGGAGTTCTATTGGGAGATTTTAGTTGTGTCTCCATGTCCATGATGGGCCTGATTCTAGAACCTTGATCACCAAAATGTGGGTCCCACAATCTGTATGATTGAACATTGTACATTCTTTGAATCTGAGTCCAAACTCCAAACCAGCAAATCGTACGTTATCCAAGGTTGGTTTGAGTCCAATTTTGAACTACTTGGGCTTCATCTATTGGTCCATGTTCAGCCCCTCAACTTCCACTACAAAAAGTCAAGATTAAGAGGAACTCAATTAGATAAAGCATATCGATGATTCCTCAGAGCTTTTCGAGTTAGAGGTGCAAAAAGCTCAAGTGAGCTATGTTCAGCATATTGGATTTTTGAGTATTGGGTGGATACGGGTCACACTCAAGTGACCTGTGTTCAGCATATAGACCCGTGGGCTGGGTCTGGTCCTAATTTCTTTATGTGGGGTTAGGAGCCCTGCAGCAGAAGCAATCAAAGGTAGGAGAGGAACACACCACAATGGCAATCAACAAGCAAATCATCATACATAAGAAGGCAATCCGATTTTTATGTGGAAAAACCCCTCAAGGGTAAAAAAACCACGGCACAAAGCGACACCAATCCACTATGAATAAGAAGGTTACAAGAGATTACAGAAGAAATACCCTGGATCACAGCCCACAAGAGAAATCTCAAGCTATCCGAAGCTAATTCTAACATGAGGAGGACAAACCTATCCATTTCCCTCAACCCAGAGAACTCCAAGCTTCCTCCCTAGCTCTTTCTCTCACCCTAGAACCCTCTCAATCCCTTGGCCCATTTGGCGGCCACTGGCGGCAACCCTAATCTCGGATTACATCTCCTTAAATAGGAGAAAAAACCGGAATTAGAAACTCCTTGCGCAAAACCGTGCAAGAAACCAAGTCCAAAAAGGAAACTGCCCAACCGGTCTGACCTTCCTACCGGCCGGTCGGCCGACCAGTCGGATAGCCCCAAAAAACGGCTCCAACACTTGCTGTCTTCATCTCCAACGTGACCGACCGGTCGGTGGTCTTCATGCGTGAAGAGTAGAGGCGTCCAATCCCAACACTTTAGGCTTATTAATATACCGGTTGGGCAACATGGATTTAAAACTGTGAAGGTGCTGGTGCACCATCACTCCTTTTGCTTTGGTTTGGTGCTTCTTTTTTATATGGTGTAGACTAATCATAATTTAGATATGCATGTATGACTGGAGTAGCCACTAGCCAAAAGAAGCCTAGAATCCGCAATCAACTAGAAACTGTAGAGCTACTCTCAGTGTTGGGGAATCACAAGAATTCCCTAATTTGAATGACTCTAGTAGCATACTCCAAATAAGGGCCTTTGGTGATAGAAAATAAAGGGGCTTGCCATCACTTTCTACCCACACTATGTGAATTCTCTATTCTATGAAATGCAATGGCTTTTAGGGAATTCAGCAAGGTTTCAATGTTACTACATTAGGTTGTACTTTATAGTTCAAAACTCTAGGTAGGCAAAAATAAAATAAAAGAGAAAAAAGGTGGGGAGAAGTACAACTGATCTGAATTTTTAAGCCCTTTTGGATTAGTCGGAGATGGTTTATCGAAGTGGTGTGCATTTTTAGCCTTTGAGGGACATTAGTAGTTTAGTCGAGAGTAGATTGAGTGGGTCCCTTGATTTGCCAGTCTGGTCCATTAGTTATCCTGTGGTCTACCTGAAGTGCACCCCCATCCAATCTATACAATCATCTGATGGATGCCGTGCCATAAGGAGCCATTTTTACTAAAGTCTGGTTGAAGTCAAAGAGTAGTTTGCTCCCCCTTAGGTGGTGTCCACAAAAATATAATAAGATATAAATATTGTCGAGTCTTATTGGGCGACATCAATTTAAAGATAATAAGATGTAAACCCGGCTCACTGCCATGCCTAATTAAGCATGCTCACCCCCAAAACTAAGGGTTCCATACTAAAGCCCATGGACCAAGTATGTTTATTTAGATGGATCAGGAAAAAATGTAGGCCCAACTTGAACTAGTTTATCTATGGTGCTTAAAACACTAGATTTGGGCTCTGCTCATGGGCTTGCAGGCCATGCCTAAATATCTATTGGGTGGAGCCTATTGGTTGTGTTGGCGCCCCATCCTCACTTAAGGGATTGTTTGGATGCTTACAAAGTTGCGGAGCTTACAAGTTGCTCTCCAGTTATATAAATAGCTTGTGGTTTGTTAAATGTATTTTGCACATAATGGAGGAAAGAAGTATACCATCTACTTAAAATATGGTCATTTGCAGAGATAGCATATATTTGTCTACCAATGTACCGATCACCTAAGGCAAGGTACTAAAGCTTGTGGTATTGTACCCTTTTTTACCAATGTGCATGCTTGTATAAGACATCAGAACCACAGAAAAGATAAGCCCTACCATGAAGATCACCTAGTACAAAATTTGGGCTGGTCCACTCATCAGGTGGAGCAGATCGTGAGAACTAATGGGCAACTGATGGCCTGATTGTAGAGGGGTGGTCCACTTGGGCTTGTTTGGCACCATGGATTTTATGACAAGTGGAATCCGTGGTATGAATTCTCATCAATTTCAATTCTTATTAATTCCAAATTATTTTATTGGCAGCTTGAATCTGGAGAGAAGTCAGGCAAGAGGGAATGGGCAGTTTGGATTTTAATCCCACCATATGCCCATCTTTACTTTGGATTTTGATCCCATCATCCATCCATTTTTACAGATCATTTTATGGCCGGATCCAAAAATAAAACAAATCCACGTCAAGTGGACCATAAAACAGGAAAAAGTAGAGAGTCACTTTTATGATGCACAAAAGTTTGGATCAAACTGATATTTGTGTTGTCCCTTCATCCAGGTCTTTGTAACCTTATCACAAGTTGGATGGTAAATAAACGTTCATGTGGCCCTAAGAATTTTTTAATGGTGGCTATTAATCACCACTGTTTCCTGTGGTGTGTTTCATTTGAGATATGCATCTTCTTCATTTTTAGGGTCTTACCTAAATTGAGCTTTCAAAATGGATGGACAAAGTGGATGTGAGAAATATACATCATGTTAGGGGGATTTTTCATCAAATCTCACCTTTCTTAGAGGAATTGGAAGAAATGAGGAATGGATTTTTTTTATTTGTCATGGATTCCTATGAAATCCACTTCCAATCAAATCCTCTTCACCAAACAGAGAAAGCAAATAATTTCTCATTACTTCTCATCAAATCCATGGTGCCAAACGGGCACTAGTAAGTGGATCAGCCTGATTTTCCACAAAATGTAGAAGGAGAACTGAGATGAGTCAAGCAAACACCTGTAAAGAACTCAAACATAAAACATAGAGGATTGAGAACAATTAACTCAAAAGGTCACTAAAACAAAGACTTTTTAGGGGTGTTTGAATCATAAGATACTTAAGATAAGCTACTTATGGCTCAAGTGACTTATCTTGATTTCTACTTATTAAACTGAAGTGATTAAGTAACTTTAAGGGCCCGTTTGGATTTTAAGTTATTTAAGAAAAACTATTTGTCAGGTAAGTTACTTATCTTGGTTTTTACTTATTAAGCAGATAAGTATGCTCGGTAAACAACATACTTATCAATCAATAAATAAATAAGTATGTTTGGTAATAACGCATTGGTAAGAAAATTTCAAATCTACATATAATAAGCAACATACTGACATGAAAAGAAAAAGCTAAGCATTGAGGCAGTTTTCCTAATAGAATAAGCTTTCTAATCCCACGTCCGTGCAATAAAGCTGATCATGTACATGCCATGCAGGGTGCTAGCATAACACGATTGGTCCAAGATACATTCCATCCATCAGAACGGGACCACTATATGGATGCCCTGGCATAAGAAATTAGGTTGATCCACTGGTCAGGTGGGCCACAGTTTGCAAAATAAATGTACAGCTCTGGAAGACTTGGCTGAAGTTTTCTAACCCAGTCATTTGTTTCCAATAGTTGTCCACTTCCACATGGTGAGTGGACTAGAACCATTTTGGGAAAGATGTAGAAGATCAGATTAACCTAAATGGTGGATTGGATCTTGCACCAATTAATGTAGGGCTCATGTTGTGAGCCCCACCTTTGATGGTACAGTCGATCGTGTGGGGCCTCCTTTGATATGAACAGTATGAGAGAGTAGTAATTGAGTGAACCATGAGAGAGAACTTTGATATGTAGCATGACCTGAGAGAGATAAGTAAAAAGCCTAATTGGAGGGTGGTTAATTAACATTGGAGGGTGACTAACAGTGTGGGTGTGTAAAAATAAAAAAAAGAAGGCATCAAAAGCGTGACATGAGAGAGATAAGTAGAAAAGTCAAAAGTCAAAAAGCTAAAAAAGCAAATACTTATTAAGATAAGTAATTTTTAGGAGATAAGTTACTTTTCAGTTATACTTACCAAACGAACTTAAGTGCCAAAAAGTAACTTAACGTCTTAGGTTCAGTCGAAATGTATCTTATTTGCTAGTATTCAAGTGGGGCCCTTAAATAAAAAAAAGGTTACTTATAATTGATCTTAAACCAAACTTACTTACCTCATATAAGTTACGTATCTATTGCTGTAGGTAGAAAAAGTAACTTATTTGGTGGTATCCAAATGGACCCTAGCGAGAGGGAACTAAAATAAACCACATACTACTAAAATTTAAGCTCATTTATTAATTGGACCTCGCTCGGGTCATATCTAATTTATGGTTTCAAGGGCCTTTTGTCATAGATCATGCACAGAAGTAGGTGGTTGGGCCGTGCTTATCATCGTGGCCATGCTCTGGCCTTTTTGCTTTATGGGCCTGGTCTGGCCCTAGATGTTACTTCGCAAGTAGGGAATGGACAGCGGCCCTAAAAGAGCTTGTTAAGCCAGACCAGTCCACTCATCAAACAAGCCACAGTGTTAAAACCAAAAGAATGGCTCAGAAAACTTAACTAAATCATTTGGCTACAATTGGCCTTGCCTTTGGTCAACGGTATGTGGGACCCATGTGATGGACGGCTTCTATCTTCACACACGTGCCACTTTGGTACATGGGGTCTACATCCACATGTGGGCTTAGAAAAGCTCACGAGTCACTGCTAATGTGGTGTGTGTGTGTGTGTGTGTGTGTGTGCAGACACAAACATATTTGCATAAATACACAGATATACAACACATGGATTTCCATGTTCTTGTGTGTGGGCCCAGCAAGTTCACAAGGCAGCACGAGCGCATATATACATAAATACATAAATATATACATGCGTATATATGGGCCACCTCATATACATGTTTGGGTTTGCAATGGTCACATGTCTGTACCAATGTAGTTTGTGGGCATATGTACATACATACACATACATATATACAGATATGGCTAATGTTGGGACAACCATAGAAGACGACACACCAAAAGGGTGGTTGAGATGTCTAAAACACATCAAACATCCATAGTGCTCGACTTCATGGGTAGTTTCTTATCTTTTTCCAGATGCACACACATATATATCCAGATATGTTGGACAGCTGACCAAATTCTAAAAATGGTCCACATGAATATTTTTCCCAGCTAACATCCATCTGCTAAAGAACATAATTAAGGTCAAGCTAATGGCGTAGAAAATGGACTAAAACCCACCACCTTTTATAAAATGATCCCAAATGCCTATTTTTTGCTTTGGAAGCATTTATTCCTTTGCTATTCATGAGATAGAGGCTTTCAAAATCATTTACAGTGGACGACCATGTCTTGAGAAAAGTTGAAGTGGATATTTTCCCAGAATGACATCTAAATGCCATTACATGTGCCAGAACATCTTAGAGCAATATCCAAGCAATCTATTAAATGGGTCTGACCATTGTTGATCATCTGGGCTAAAAAAATCAATCTGTTCCATTCTTCAGGTGGGCCACAATGTTAGAAACAAACTGATGGCTGAGAAAGACTTTGTGAAGGCCATTTATCTTGCCATCTATTTGTTTCTTAAATCGTAGCTTACCTGACAAGTACACTGGCCTAATTTTTGGGGCCAAGTCAGCTTCACAGTGGGACCCACATGATGGAGGGCGTGGATCTCATACCGGTGTGACATGATGGCACATGTGGTGGCTTGTAGAAGTGTGTGGGCTTAACGAAGAAGCTTAGCTAGGATGACTTTGCACAAGGAGATCAGATTGA
>PVNU02000361.1:0-28967 GCA_003013855.2 Liriodendron chinense
TCTTACAATTTACAATCAAACTGAGCTGAGCTGGTACTGTCTTAGTTTGAGCTTGGTTTGTTTTTTCAAACGAGATTGACTTCAAGGCTTGGTTTGGTTTGAACTTCTATTCGAACCAATCTGAGCCAATCTTTTTCAACCTAATTCGAGCCGGGCTTTCGAGCTGGCTTGGTTTGTGCCCAGCTCTAACCGCTAGTAAGATGGCCACATCAATGGAGTTATGGAAGAGTAATTAAACTAGAGTTCACGCGCTCAAATAAGAAAAGGATACTACTATCAGCTAGTAAATAAATAGCTGGAGTTAAGAGTTTGCGAGGTCAATTAGGAAAAGGATACTACTACAAGCTACTAAATAATCGGCTGAAGGAGCTGTCCTGCCAACACCACTAAAGCCATTCAATGTGGGTATCCTTACGTCCGAAGGAATAAGGTCAGCTTACTCCTACAATTTGTCTTGAAAGAAGTCACCCATAGCGTTTTTAGCTTGCATTTACTGTGCTCACTGCAAGTAGAATTGTTCTGACACAGTAGTAGCGGTTAGAAAAAAGATATTATGAGTGGCAACTCTTGTATTAAATAGAGAAACCCATCTATTTATAGGATTCTGGGATTTTAAGTTCTATAGCTACAGTACACCCTCCCGTCCCGGGAATGATGAAAGATCGTCCATGCCAAAATCTCCATCTCACACACTGCTTGCCTTTTGCTTCTGGTGCATCAACCCTCTTGTGTTTGGTGGAGAGATGCAAAGCTCAAGCCGGAACTAAGCCTAAAACAGACCCATCTGAAGGTTTGCATCCTTGAATCTAATCTCTCTCTCTCTCTCTCTCTCTCTCTCTCATGAAAATTAAGAGTTTCATCTTAACAAGGTCTTCATTTTCCCTTGTTTTGAATCTTTTGATTGAAACCCAAGTGTCACTTTGTTTTGATATATTTTCTTTTTCTTAATTAGTAGCATTGGGAATTATCTGAGAACTCACCCACTGGGAGCCTTCGCTCTTATTGCTGGTCCCAAACTTAGAAAAAAGGCCGAGGGTTGTTTTAGGCTGGTGTCGATGGCATTTCTTTCTGGTGGGGCCTTATTATGAATCCTGTGCTGAGCATGCTTCGTGTGGTGGACTCCAATTAATTGGAATAACGCTTAATTAGATGACATGATGGCAGTCAATTAAAAGTTGAGAATTTTTTTTGCTATGTGTGATCAAGGCATCTGACAGAGAAAAACACAATCAGGACCATCCATCTAATTCTGGTCTGTACTATATATGAGCCCTGGACCAAAAGTTGAGCCCTGGACCAAAAGTTGTGTCAATTGGACACGTGCAGGTATCTGGGAATTGCATTTTTACCCAGTCACTGATCATTTTCATCAAATTTTTTTTTTTCTTTTTAGCCTGTGATCATTTGTTTGTGGATCAAGAGTGTGGTGCAATTTCTTGGGCTTAGGTGATGTTGTGGGCCACCAGATGGATGTTCTGTATCTTCCGAAAATGATGCTTAGTTATTGACCATATGGACCAAAGATTGATCCAGAGCACTATAAGTGCAAAGTACACAAGCCAGACAATTTTAGCCAGTCGATCAATAGCCTATCAAATGGATGATAGGCTCAGTGGGTCCCTCCTCATGGCTAAGTGGTAGACCCTGTTGGTTTCAGCACTGAGGTCATGGGTAGACCCTGTTGGTTTTAGCACTGAGGTCATGGGTTTAAGTACTATTGATCATATGGTTTGTGTGTGTAAAAAAAAAAAAAAAAAATCTAAGTTAGGGGCTCATCATTGGATGTATAATTGAAAAGGAAGGCCACAACTTAAAGAAGGCCCAGTGGACAATCTGAGTACAACAATTAATTGGACCATCCAATTGTCCCGATGCAACAACAAAGTTTTTAATTTATTAATTTAAGCTGAGATCTAACGGTCGTTGGATTTCCATATCCAATCCAGTCCATATGGCATACACAAAGGCATACTGGGAGTGGGAGATAAAAGCATTTAGGGCCTGTTTGGTTGGCATCTGGAAATCCGTTTCCAGCTTAAAAACTGAATTCCAGCAAAATCCAGTTTTAACTTGTGTGTTTGGCGGCAAGTTCCAGCCAAAGAGGATTCCATCTGGAAATCTAGATTGGCTGGAATTGGGATTAGTGGAAACGATGGGGACCGTTTCTACATAAGCGAGACGGAAATGAGTGTTGAGGCCTCCATGTATGCATTACATCTATGATGTATGTTTTTATATCCAAGCAGTCCATCCATTTTGAGAGCTCAATTAAAGGCATTAGACAAAAACATGAGGCAGATCTAAATCTCAAGTGGACCAGACTACAGGAAAACAGTGTTGATTGAACGTCCACCATTAAAAAATTCCTAGGGCCCACTGTAATGTTTATTTGCCATCCAACCTGGCCATCTGTCTTGTGGGACTACTATAGGCCAAGGGTCAAGTTCTCAGGCGGATCTGAAGCCCAAGTGGGTCATGCCACAAGCAATGGTTGGATTACACAATTTTCAACAAACAACAAGTTCCAGAAAGAACCTGGTTTTCAGTCCGGTTTTTGTAATTTTGGATTCCAACACTGGAATCTGGATTTTCTCAAGAATCTGAATTCTGTGACCAAACAGACATGTTTGGGTGTCCACCAAATCGCAAGTGACCACATCCATGGTCCGGGGAAAGATGCTTAGGCTGCGTTTGGATGCATTATAGGATTGTAATGCAATAATTACTTGAACTGTCCCAATGATCCAATTGGTGGATATCAAATGGATAAATGGAAATAAAACATCAACGGTTTAAATTCAAGTAGAAGAAAATAGGATGATGAAGATAGTTAGATCAGTTCTAATTTGGACCCATTTTCAATCGACAATGGGACCCGTGAATTGAATAGTCCAGATTGGCAAATATGTACACTGTGTACGGTCAATGAGATACCAAAACTTAAAAATGGTCTATTATCATGTGGCTGAGAGTGATTCGGCTTTTCGATTTTTCTTTCCATTATCTTAATCAAACAAAATCGTGTGGCCCATCCGGGTCTAAAATAAAGCTGTGGTCTGCATATTTTTCTGACTCTGTGATGCTGACCTGGTGTAATGGAGCTGTTCAATTGGACTGTGGCCCACCCACATGACTACGGCTGATATCGATGTTTTAAGAACGGGACCAGAGGATCCATGGTCCACGCGCATCAGCAAGGCATCTCACCTACACGCAACCATATGAGCCAAAGTGGCGAATGGGCATGCTATCCTAGCCATCCATCGAACTGGCTTTACTATTTCGACGGTCTGGCACGAATCTCATGCCATTCATTTGATCAAGTTGACCACACTACTAAAAAGCTGTATGGCTAAAAAACTTTAGCCACGGTTTTTAATAACATTGTGGCCCACCTGATTAGGAAACAGCTAGCCTAGATTCTTCACCAGGGAAATTACATGTTGGGGCCCACATTATTTACGTCTTGGATCTCAGATTATACACTAGCACATGCCGGTGCAAGCACATCAACCCCAACTGCATTTTACATGCATGGCTGGTTCAGGAAACTCGAGAATTTGGAAAGAGGTCTGCTCCACCACATCCTGAAGTATTGCGTTATGATAAGTCGGGACTATAGTTTTGGAATCTGGGTCATCTTCCAATGATCTAGACCGTTTATGTTATGATTTTCACTTTGAATGGTGGAAAATCAACAAATAAAAGCTCTCGATTGGACTATTTTGTCCTTCGAGTTTAGCGCTTTTGCTATCAATATTAGCGTTCATTCTAACCCTCTGTATAATCGAATATGGGTTTAAATATTTAATTTGAGATCTTTTATTAGGCATCCCCATCCAATCGGATTCCTATCAAATAAACAGTTTCGATCATTAAGAGAAAAAAAGAAAAAAAAAGTCCAACGGCTAGAGTCTCGACCTATCTCATTGCAATATGTGGAATATACACGGAGAAATCATTAGGGATGCAACTTGGGTTCGTGTCAACCAGAACCCAATTGACCCAACCTGAGTTTTGGTTGGGTTTGGTCTGGTTGGGGAACACCCACCCAATTTGAATTTGGTTTGGCTTCCGGTTGAGCAAATTTGGGTTAGGATGGAATAATCATTTATATTTCGGTTTGGTGGGGTCAGGCTGAGTGGAGTACAGAGGACTTCGGGTTGGTTCGTGCTGGGGTCAAGTCTAGCTATGGGAGAGTTCCTGAGTCTATGGGAGAGTTCTTGAGTCTATTAGAAAATAAGAGAGGAAATTTGGATATTTTATTAAATGATGCCTATTTGATTTCTTGATTACAACACTAATAAAGGAAAAAAAAAAAAATCCAAACTCAAAATTACCTAAAATAGCAAAACTCTTCTAAAGTTTAATTCTGTAACTCTAACAAAACTCTTCTAAAGCTGAATTTGCAAAAAATAGACGTAAATTTTTAAAAATAATGAAAATTGAAATTTTAATAATATAATGTCTTTTCTTCAAAATTGTAATGTTCTACCAAGGGTTCAGTTTTTGGCAAAATGGATGAATTAGCTAATTTTGTGGACCGGTAAACTCTAGAAGCATCGTTAAATAAAGATCGATAGGTCGTGCCTTTCATTATAGTGTCCAAATCAAAAGTCGCAGTTGATTTATAGTCCACACTTACAATGACAAGTTCTCCCAATCCGGAATGAATTTCTTTGAATTGGACAAGCATGGGGCCCAATTATGTCATGCCCTGCGTAGGATTGGGCCCGGATTTAATGAAATACTTTCGCTTTAGTTTGATCTTCTTTTGGTTTAGCCATGTAAAGAATACATTTGTAGCATGTCCAACATCAATCCCCTCCAATTGGAAAGAGCTTATCCTTGAGTTATTCAACAAACTCGATTCATTATACTCATACAAATATGTTAAATTGAAAGCCTGTGAGAACTCCATGTCCTAAAAAGATTAAAAAAAAAAAAAGGCATTACCAATGATTTTCTTTAGGCTCAGAATATGACCAATCATTCCTCAATTTATTATAAGTTTCAGTCGAAAACCTCTCCTTGCACAGGTGAACCAGCATGTTATCACACACTTTAAATACCTTCTGGTATCAATATTTATCCACATCTTCCTTATACTTAGCATTAAACTTCTATAACTTATTTTAGACCTCGACATGCACTTAATGATCCATTCTGAGATATTTTTTGCCACAACACTCATACCCTGTAACTTAGGTAACAAAATCAGGTCTAGTGTATGCTCAAGAACACAATTATACATGAACTCGAATGGGGACTTGTTGGTGATCGATTTTGCATGTTGTTAAAGGCGAACTTGTTCGCCGGCCCCAAGTGCAGGGTCGTGATGTAATAATAACTCTGTGAGACTGAGGTCAGTCCACGAGGAAGGAGTATGAAAAACTAATTCCAACCGTTCTAAGATTACTTAGGTTCTAAAACTAAACTAATGTGAAAATGGTATTAAAGAAAAACAATTTCGAGTTAAGAGAAGAATAATGAAAAAAAAATACTAGAGCATCAAGGATCCACTTCTAGTTATTAACCGTGCTTGATTCAATGATTCGATTCAATGCACAACTAGAATCGAAGTCTCCCATCTCTATACAGTCGAAAGATAAAACAATTAAAGCATATAAATAGTCTAAAACAGGTACATGTTCATTGATTTGGTTCCCTCAGTAAAGCTCAAGCATTGGGCACACTTAATCGTATAGGCCAATCCTTTATCCAATCTAGTTGATATCATAATCATAGCCTTCATCAAATCCTGTCATTAGACTTGACTAGAACCAATGATTTGAACTCTAATTAAATCAATATCAACAAGTAATAACATCTATCTCAGATTTACACACACAAGATACATGAACTCTTCATTAAATAGTTCTAATAGAGATCCAATTGTTTCAACTCAAGGAGAACTCAAAACATTTATCATATTCGATGAATCAAATGTTTCCACAAATAAAAATTTCATATACCAATCTGATTAATCTCAGAAATCCAATAAGAACTCATGTACTTGGTATACAAGATCTTTGAATTATCTAAAACTATAAACTTTATTCAAACCATTAATGAATTGTTCAACTATTAAATCATAATTCGAAATCAAAGAATCAAAGTATGAATAAGAAACTAAAAGTTTCACCTCTCACTCTAGTTGAGAGTTAATTAGAAGAAAACATAAGAAATCCTATGAATTAGAACTAAAAAGAAAGAAAAACTAATTGTAGAAGGCTAGGAGCCTCCTAAGACTCGATCTCTTTACACCCCACGTTCTATAATGCCTTAGGAAGAGAGTGGAGGTGGCATTTTATAGAAGAAATTGAGCATCGCCTTAGAAACTTCGAGATTTGCGTAAGTTTTTACGCAGTTGAGGAGGCGACCAACTGGTTGGAGTTAAACTCCCAACGAAATTAACTGAAATTTGGGTTTCTAGAGTACTATCGACCGGTCGGATGATCGGTCTTGGCACTGTAGCGACCGGTCTAAAAGGACTAAAAACTGTTCAGTGAGGTTTGGCCTGAAATCTGATTTTCTGTGGAAAATTCGACCTGTCTGCCGACTGGTCGAAAAATGAGAACAACCGGTCGGCTGGTCTACATATGCACAATTGAGAGCTCAACACAACTCCACTAAGCAAGAGCAATATCCCGCATGTGGGGCAACTCATTAGGAAGTAAATCAGGCATAATCCCCCTAAACTCCTATAACATCAGTTTCAACTTCTCTATCATGTTCATGGGTTTTACTTCTTTTTCCATTATGACCAATGCACTAATCCTTTTAGTCAGAGAGACTGCCCCTCCACTTTAGAAGCCTTGGGTTGGTTCTTGATTATCAAAGGGACACTAATAATCTTTCTACCATCTTTAACAAATATAAATATGTTGTCCTGACCTTTATGCGTGGCATCAACATCATAATGCCATAGTCAATCAAGAAGCATATACTAAGCCTCCATATCAATCACGTCACACATTACTTCGTCATTATAATATTTACTAATAGAGAATGGAATAGGACATCTTTAAGTTACATTTTTTTGTTGACCTATTTAATTCATTCAATCATTACGAAGAGGTGTCTTTTTCTCTTTAGTTACAACTTTTCCACCATAGTCTTTGATATGATGATGTCATTGCTCCCACCATCTATGATCAAATCATAGATCTTTTGGTTCATAGTGCACCTTATTCGAAAGATATTGTGCCATTGTAGATCTATCTATTCCTTCAGCGTGTACAATAACGTAGTCACGACAGAGTGGTGGCCTATAATTCACCATTATCGAGTTGATGGCCTATGATTCATTACTGGTGTCACACCATAAATATACTGACCGCGAGCTCCATCATTGATCTCATGTTGCTCATCATTACGCATAAGGGTCTATCATAAAGCCCCCATCGAATGGTCGATCGTTACCTATAGCCCTTGCATGGCTCATAAATTCTCTCACTGAAAGCTTCAAACGTTGCCAATGTCACGGGATTGTTCCTCGGATTATTGTCCATGAGATTATTGTTTGAACCATTGTTAGATGACATTGACCCAAGGAAAAGTCTCACTTTAATACTACTTGACATAGGAAACAATGTGAAATAATAATAGAAAGATCATTGTCTTCCTCAAGTAATTAAAACCTTAAATTGACAATGAAAGTTCTTAAGTTCGCAAGAAAATAAGAGAGAAAATTTAAGATTTTTATTGATTAATGTCTGTATGATTTCTTAGTTACATCATTAATTAAGAAAAAACAAACCCTAATTCGAAATTACTAAAAATAGGAAAAATCTTTTAAAGCCTCTTGATTATAGCAAAACTCTTCTAAAGCCTAACTTCCTAATTCTAACAAAACTCTTCTAACACTCAAGTTGCCAAAAATAAAATTTTAGATTAACCTTACTAGAATATTCTCGGCCTAATTACAAGCAACTTTTAAAAAGAAGTAAATTCTTAAAACTAAAAAACAACAAAAATTGAAACTTCTACAAATAATAAAATTTTCTTAAAAATCGCAATGTTGAACCCGGGGTGCATTTTTTGGTAAAACATATGAATTTGGTTAGCAGATTTGGTCGATTGACCCCAAAAGTATTGTTACATGAAGATCAATAGGTCGTGCGTTTTGTAACGATGTTCGGATTAAAAGTTATGACTGATTTATGATCCACACGTCGAACAACAATTTCTTCCTTTTCAGAATGAATTTCTTTGAACCAGACGGGCCTAGAGCCCATTTATGTCATGCCCTACATAGAAATGGGCCTGGATTTTATGAATTACTTTTGCTTTGGTTTGAGCTTCTTTGGGTTTAATTGTGCGAAGAATGCATCTGTAACAGATCCTATATTAGTCTGCTCCACATGGAAAGAACTCCTTGAGTTATTCAATGAACTCAGCTCATTATACTTAGACATATTTGCCAAATGGAAAGCTCTTGAGACCTCCATGGTCTGAGGAAGATAAAAAAACAGAGGTGTTATATTTGATTTTCCTGAGGATCGAAACATGATCGATCTTCTTATTCCTCAACTTATTATAAGTACTAGTCGGAAACCTCTCCTTGCACAGGTAAACCAACATGTTATCACCCACTTCAAATAACTTTTGGTACCGATGTTTATTAGCTACTTCCTTATAGTTGATATTAAACTCTTATAAATTCTTTTGAACCTCGATATGCACTGTCACGATATGATCTCCAATATTTTATATCGCAACACTCATACCCGATAACTTGGGCAATGAGACCAAGTCTAGTGTATGCTTGGGAACACGACCATACATAGCTTCAAAAGAAGACTTGCTGGTGGATCGATTTTGCATGTAGTTGAAGGAAAACTCCACAAAAGTAAGATCAATATTCTAAATGGGGCAACTCATTGGGTAATTCATTGGGCATAATCCCTTTGAATTCCTACGATACTGTTTAAACTTCTTTGGGATGTTCATGGGTTCTACTTTTTTCCATTTTTTACCAATGCATTGATCATTTTGGTTATGAGAGATCGCCCATCCACTATACAAGGCATTGGGTTGGTTCTTCATTCTCATAAGGGAAAGGATAATCTATTAACCATCTTTAACAAATATAAATATGTTATCTCGGACTCTATGCATCATATCAATATCATAATGTCATGGTCAACCAAGTAACATGTGACAAACTTTCATATCAACCACGTCACGTATTACTTTATCCTTATAATATTTATCAATGGAAAAAAGAATACGACATCTTCCAATTACCTTTGTTTCACTGACTTCCTTAATCTATCTAATCGTGTACATCTTTTGCATCATAGTCTTCATCACGATGTTAAAAAAAGTACTACGACAGTTAGGAGTGCGTGATGACTCACTTTAGATGGGTGGGAATGGGGATGATCATCATTGAAACTTGAAATTGCGTCTTTGCCTTACACTTGAGACGCTAAGCATTCTGAAGCTTAGAGTGGAGCTTGTAGAACTATGGGTAAGTCTTAGAGGGGAGGAGGGTGATTAGGACCATTTAAAAATGTCTTTTAAAATATCTTACCTTAATTAAACTAATTAGCAATTCTAAACTAATTAAGTAAGAACACTTAGCTTCCAAGCTTAAGTGGGTTCAATCACAAAGCTAGCATATGATAAACATAAAGACAACCTAACCTAAGTATGCATAGATAATCAATTGATTAAACTAATCAAGCACCTAATCTATGCAACCTAAGTAGACTATATGAGAGTGGATCATATAAGCTCAAGTCTACTCTACTTAGTAAAAGTACATATTGTGTATGGATGTGTGTAACTAGTGCCTAACATACATCTTAATCAAGCATGAATAATTAAGCAGTCAAACCATACAAAGCTAGATTAATAATGTTCTCAACTCAATCACAAACACAAGCATGTATAGTGGTTTGGTCACCCTACTCCACTCCCGGTTCAAGTACTCACCCTTGTGAGCACACTGACATTCACTAGGGAGTTTAAATTTGGTTCCTCCCGTCGACCAAGGTGTTTAAACGGTTCTACCCTACCGGAGAGTTTAACAAGGTTCCTCCCAACCTATGATGGAGATTTCAAGGTTCATCTCTCGACCTGGGAGTTTGAGAAGGTTCCTCCTAACCCTTCGGTCCTACTGAAGAACCTAGCGTATACTCCCGCCGGAGGCTCCCTACGGAGACTAGTTCGAGTTTCTAGATCTAAACTCTCACACTCAATCCTTACCAAGGAAGGAGTGCAAACAGACTCTCAATAAGACAACTTACTTCTCAAATGAGCCCATTGTTCAGTGCCGCTTTAGGTAGCTTGATCTTTGCTCTCCAGTGCTTCAATCAACTCCCGGTTGCTCCCCCAATCATGTTGTCGCTATGTTGCCAATGCCTCAGCTCCACTTGATCAATCACCTTGCATGTGATGCCTTTGAAATGCTCAAGGTGATAGGAAGGTAGGTTTGAGAACTCTACAACTAATGGGAATGGGTTGCCTAGAGTTGCTCACCTACAATGATCTCATCTTAGAGCTTTAGATAAGAATATGACTATTAAAAAAGATTCAAACTCTAGAGATTAAGAGGGGATGAAGGTCATCTTCTTCATGAGCTTGGAATGCTCCATTTTTGTGCTAAATCACAAGGAAGATGCCTTGTATTGGTTAAAAATTGAGCCTTTTATGGTCTCTAGCAATGGTGGCTTCAATCCTCTCAAAAACTCTCTCCATACCGTTAAAAACGAGTCAAGCCTTTAAATAAGAAAGCCTCCGACGGCTATAAAATGGTTATAAACAGCTTTGTTCGACCGGTAGACCGACCTGTTGGATGGGGTCCTTGACTGGTCGGGCGACTAGTCGAATGAATTGGCCTGGATAGAATATGTTGCTGTCTCAATAAGATCAGTCGCCGACTGGTCGGACAGACTGGCCGATCGGTCGGATGATCGGTCGATTGGTCGAATTAAGCCCAAGACAGATAATTTTCATGTGGAGCTCGCTATCCATTTTGGGCTTTCTGCCAGTCGGACGACCGGTCAGAGATGTATTTCTGCTGTATAATGTGTTTCGTTTTACAGCAGAACATGCAACCTCTTAACCATTTATTTGATGATCTTTCGGGACACCTAAGGCCAATCTAAGATGACTAAGGGTATTCTAATGGTCACGGTCATCTAGATGTTATGGTTTTGGTTAGGTTCAAGGTTAAGGCTCACCAAGGCATCTCTTTTGCTTGATTCTTCTTCTTTGATCTAGCAGGTCCGTCTTGAGTCTTTGGTTTTCATTTTCATTAAGCTCAAGCGACACTAAACTCACTGACCTAAGTGATTGATAAACAAGGTGCACTAGTATGCCACAGAAAAGTGCACTAACAATCTCCTCTTTTGTCAATTACTTAAAACAATTTAACCTACCAAAACAAAATACAGGTACAAGAGATTACATTGATAATGAAATAAATACATGACTCTTGACATGCCTAACTAAGCAGCTCCCTTAAGTTTGCTCCCCCATAACCTGTCAATCCCTGCATCATAAAACATAGCAAACTAGTTTTGGTGAGACTTGATCTTTCTTTCCCTTTTTGTTAGCAATTGACAAACTATTCTCTCCCCCTTAATGATTTATCATTTAAGGTTAAGGTAAGAGTAGATAGTATGCCGCAGTTAAAACAATAAGCACATGCTAACAAGGAGAGTATAGGGTGTATGAATATTAAAACATGGAGCATGCTATGGAACATGATTAATAAGAAAATGTTACTTTCTAAGTATAGTTAATCAATCATAATTGGTCATTTAAGATATACATTTGCAATAAAAAAACAAAGGTCTTATAGCCCAATCAACCAACCTCCCCTAATGGTATATCATAACCAAACTTAAGCAAAGATTAACATACATTTAAGCATAAAATTTATCATGATTAACTAATATAAGTAGTGAGATAGTCTAACAACAAATACATAAAATGAAAGCAAGGCTAAACTACTAAATCTGGGCTAATGAGGCTTGAATCTTCTGATTTGCCCATAAGCAGAGAAATGAGGCTGAAATGCTCAGATATTCTTATAAAAATAGTTTCTAACTACCCTTACTAACTAAGTTTAGTTTGATTAGCCTAATGGTAACTAATTTCCACAACATCCTCATGAAATGTAGCATATGGTGAGGGGTTGGGAACTCCTTCTCTTAGAAAAGAAAATGGTCGGGATCCTCTCTTATATTAAGGAGAAGATAGGTAGTGGTGGTAGCCATGATAGCTATCATTGGTTTTGGCTCCCATCACTAGCGGAGTCACCGGAATTAGATTTAAACTCATCTGTATCATCCCATGTTGCTATCATAGCCTTCTTACCACGTCTTTTAGGTTTTTTTTTGCATTCATTGGCAACATGACCATACCATCACAGTTGTAATATTAGACGGTTTTGGATTTACCTTTGAATTTCTTTTTTTCTTGTCCTTCTTGTCATAACTCTTCCCTCTCTCAAATTTAAGGAATCTCTTGAACTTTTTTATTAAGCTCATCATCTTCATCATCACTATTTTCTGAAGATTCACTCTCAACTTTCTTTTTCCTAAGTGAGTGTCTTTGTGAAGTTTTCAAAGCAATGCTTTTTTTTAGAGGGAGTCTTAAAGTGTAGTTCATGAGTTTGTAGTGAACCTAAAAGTTTTTCTACTTTCATGTTATCTATGTCTCTACACTCTTCTATTGTAATGACTTTGGAGTTAAATCTCTTCAAGAGGAACCTAAGAATTTTTCTACAAATTTTTCTATCCGAAACCCGATCTTTTAAGCCACTCATGGAGTTATAAATATTGTTAATCTAGAATAAAACTCCATCATATCCTCATCCTCACTCATTTTAATATTTTCAAATTGTGTGGGAGTTGCAATTTGATCACCTGATGGTAGATGTTCCCTCATAAGTCATCACTAGGATATCTCAAGGTTCTTTGTTAGTCCTATAGTTACATATACGATTAAATTCATTTGATGATATCGTAAAGAAGATTGCGTTAAGTCCCTTGGCATTGTAGCCACATAGTGACTTTTCTTCGACACTCCAAGTCCAACTTGATTTAGACTGAGCGACTGAAACTTCATATCGAACCACCATTTTCACCGGTGTGCTATAACCATCTTTTACAATGTCCCATACAGTCGAATCGAGGGACATTAGGAAGACATGCATCCGGGCCTTCCAATAGGCAAAATTTGACCAGTTAAAAAATGATGGTCGAGTGATAAAACTGCTCCCTTCATGGGTAGACATTGTGCTATAGTTCCTTGGATTTACACTTGTAACTCACACTTGCTCTATCCGAGCAACCCGCTCTGATACCAATTAAAATTGCGTCTTTGGCTCACACTTGAGAGACTAAGCATGTGGAAGCTTAGAGCAGATCTTGTAGAACTATGGTTAAGTCCTAAAGGGGGGGTGTGATTAGGACCATTTAAAAATTTCTTTTACAACATCTTACCTTAATTAAACTAATTGGCAATTATAAACTAATTAAGCAAGAACACTTAGGTTCCAAGCTTAAGTGGGTCCAATCACAAAGCTAGCATATGATAAACATAAAAATAACCTAATCTAAGCATGCATAGATAATCAATTAATTAAACTAATTAAGTATCTAATCTATGCAACCTAAGTAGACTATATGAGAGTGGATCATATAAGCTCAAGTCTACTCTACTTAATGAAAGTACATCTTGTGTGTGGATGTGTCTAACTAGTGCCTAACATACATTTTAATCAAGCATGAATAATTAAGCAATTAAACCATACAAAGCTAGATTAACAATGTGCTCAACTCAATCACAAATACAAGCATGCATGTATAGTGGTTTGGTCACCCTACTCCAGTCCCAATCCAAGTACTCACCCTTGCGAGCACACCGGGATTCACTAGGAAGTTTAAATTTGGTTCCTCCCAACCAAGGTGTTTAAACGGTTCCACCTTACCAGGGAGTTTAACAATGTTCCTTCCAACCTATAACTGAGATTTCAAGGTTCATCTCTCAACCTAGGAGTTTGAGAAGGTTCCTCCCAACCCTTCAGTCCTACTCAAGAACCTAGTGTATACTCCCGCCGGAGGCTCCCTACGGAGACTAGTTTGAGTTTGTAGATCCAAACTCTCACACTCAATCCTCACCGAGGAAGGAGTGCAAATGGACTCTCAATAAGACAACTTACTTGTCGGATGAGCCTCTTGTTCACCGCCACTTTGGGTAGCTTGATCTCTACTCTCTCGTGCTTCGATCAACTCCCGTTTGCTCCCCCGATCGTGTTGTCGCTGCGTTGCCAATGCCTCAGCACTACTTGATCAATCACCTTTCATGTGATGCCTTTGAGATGCCTAAGGTGATAGAAGGGTAGGTTTAAGAACTCTACAACTATTGGGAATGGGTTGCCTAGAGTTGCTCACTTACAATGATCTCATCTTAGAGCTTTGGATAAGGATATGAGTATCAAGAAATATCCAAACTCTAGATATCAGGAGGGGATGAAGGTCATCTTCTTCATGAGCTTGGAATGCTTCATTCTTGTGATAAATCACAAGGAAGATGCCTTGTAGTGGTTAGGAATTGAGAGTCTAATGGTCTCCAACAAAAGTGGCTTTAATTGTCTAAAAAACTCTCTCCAGACCCCTAAAAACGAGCCAGGCCTTTAAATAAGAAAGCCTCCAACGGCTATAAATGGCTTTGTTCGACCGGTCGACTGACCGGTCGAATGGGGTCCTTGATCGGTCAAGCGATCGGTTGAATTAATTAGCTTGGAGAGAATATGTTGTTGTCTCAATAAGATTGGTCGCCAACAGGTTGGACAGCCGCTCGAATTAAGCCCCAAGACAGATAATTTTCATGTGGAGATCCCTGTCCATTTTGGGCCTTCTGCCGACCGGTCAGGCATGTATTTCTGCTGCATAATGTGTTTCGTTTTACAGCAGAACATGCAACTTCTTGGCCATTTGTTTGGTGATCTTTTGTGACACTTAAGGCTAATCTAAGATGACTAAGGGTATCTTAATGGTCGTAGTCATTTAGAGGTTATGGTTTTGGTTAGGTTCAAGGTTAAGGCTCACCAAGGCATCTCATTTACCTGATTCTTCTTCCTTGATGCAGCAGGTCTGTCTTGAGTCTTCTGTTTTCGTCTTCATTTAGCTTAATTGACACTAGACTCACTGACCTAAGTGATTAACAAATAAGGTGCACTTATATGCCACAGAAAAATGCACTAGCAAAACCTCATGAGGTTCACCTATTAGAATTATGGGCCATACATGGCTTAGTTCTACCTGACAATGTAATGATCAGTTTGGATCAGTCGCATGACTATTAGGGTAGGACCCACATTAATGGGTGGATACGGTTATTGCGCATAAAGTGATGTAGACAATTCTAATAGAGTTGTGTTGGGATGTGACTCTTCTCTCCATGCGTGAGATTGATAAGACATGGGCTAGAGAGAGTCCTACGATGGGTGGACTCTCTTCCATAGTAAATCATCTTTATAGTGCAGTTGGTCCCCAAATCCATACACTTTCTAACACACATTTCTCTCCCCATTGGAGTACGTACCAATATGAGTGTGCGGGAGGGGGAAGATCGACGTGCAACCGTAATCTTCAACAGCTAGGGTAATGGGTGATCAAGGTATTCATCTAACTGATTAATACCCTAGATTGATGCTAGTGTTGATCTGAAAATTCACTACGTTATTATTTACTACATGTGGTATTAAAGAAGCACTACACAATGATCTAGGGCACTGTTTAAAGTTCATGTATTAATTCCAGAACCAATTAAAAGTCATAGGATTTCGGCCGCATCTAACCGACTTGGTCCTTTATTGAGATTTGTAGAAATTCGAACTGAGATCCTGCACCTATCATCAGAATCCGACCAGAGCCATGTTTGGCTGACATCTAGAATTGGATGGCAAAACCCTCGTTGAAGGGTTGACGATTCTTTTTCTAGTTAGGGTTTCACCATTTAGATGGGTGGCCGCCATTGAAGGCAGATGCCATAATCCATGGTAACCTCAATCATATGTCACCACACCAAATATAAATGGTGAGGAAGATGAAAGAAAGGGGAAAATCTTGTTAATGTCGCAATCCAACGTTACCTAACGATGATTAATGGCTTCTCTGACACCGATGCACAGTAGTAGCTATTAATGGTAGTAACAAAGGTGGTAAGGTCAATGCGATGAAAGGGCAGAGACTATTGCTATGGTTTAGATCCATGAGGAGCTGTGCAAGATGGGTCGTGGCTGGAAGTTGGAGTGGAGATCGGAACCATCATTGGACCCTCATTTCGAAGTAGAAGGGTGGGGTGGCAGCCAACTGTCGTCACTGAGAGAGAAGACAAAGGCAGCCGCTGACTGTAGGTTAGCTTGGGTTGGCCCCGTCCATTGATTTCGTCAGTGTAGATATTATTTGGGCTGTTTTCAAACTATTATTTGGGCCTAATTTTAGCCTGATTTAAACTTGTTTTGAGGTCGGCTTTGGGGATTGTTTTAAGACCATTTTCAGGCTTTTTTTAGAGGCTATTATGGGCCATTTATGAGCCTGTTACGAAGTGACATATGGGCCTGATTTTAGGTTATTTTTAAGCTGATTTTTAGGCCTGATTTAGGCAAACTTTAGGCCTAATTTTGCACCATTTTTTTGGGCTAGGCTATGAGCATGTCTGAGCCCATCTTTCAATACCTCATGGAGGTCCATTTGTAGGCCTATTTAGGCCTAATTTCAGGCGCCAAATTGAAGATCATTCAAGGAACCGATTTTCCAACATTGAATACTTGATTATCCATCTAATTTTAAGCTAAAATATAAAGTTTATTTTATTGTTTCTTATTAAATTGAATGGATGTGTTATAAAGTTTTGTTTGGATTTCCAACATTAGTCACTAAGGCCTAATCTCATTGATCCTAGCCTAGGAGTGTTGGATTGTAGTTTATGGGCGTATTGTGCATCCAGTTTATTAGGGTCCATGCATTGTTAGTGGCTAGACATATTACAGAGAGTAACTCGTAAGGCTAATTTCACTCATTTATTATCTATGAGGCATTTAAAATGTCCATCAAGGGCAAGTGAATTAGATGGTGTCTTAGTTTCTAGGATTTAGTGGATACTTTTGGTTGCATGTTCTATTGAAGGCCGTTACTAAAGATACCCATTGAATTTTTATTCAAAGTCATGATTTTTATTTGGTATGGCTCATTGGATTTTGATATAAGAACAGAAAAAGCAAAAATTTCGAAAATCTTGTGTATATAAAATTAAAATACACAACTATTACAAATTACAACTATACTTTACACTTACAACTTATATATTCACATCTATATAAGACTTTCAATTAAGACTCATAATTACAATACTTATAATTAGAAACTAAAATAATAACTCATCGTACAACTACAACTTCACACACACCAATTACAACTACACTCCCCTATTTATAGCATTTAGATGCCAATGTTGGTTAACACAAATGGTTGTGAAGATCCCACGTGCACCAATGTACACCATGTGAATAGTCGGTTGATGAGATGCATAGTAATTTTTTTTTCTCTCTAGTTATTGAAGTGGGTAGGGATCAGTGTTGTACTGTACATTTGGATTAGCCTTATTCTGGGCTGACTTCCGAACATGAGCTTCACAAATGATGGATGGAGCAGATGCCACACAGGCAACCGAATAGATCACCCCATGGAGCATTTTGGTGCACCCGTTCCCTACAACAGAAATTCATGTCCCATATTTAGAGGTTGGGGCCCATCTCCCCTGTGAGAGGCCGAAGAAGGGTTGCTTTTCGTTTCTTGAGACATTTCGCATGCATCCATTGAATGCAAACTTTATCATACAATGCTTCCTCTTCCACTAATGTGTCACTTGTTTGCCACATCTGAGCCGTGCAAATGGAATCTCTAGAGGATGAAAGAAGGATGGCCCATTCATCATGCAGGCTACACCATGAGAATCAGTATAAAGCCAGTGGTCTGACCCAATGAACGAGAGTGACCCACCTAATGACAGGCGCGACTTGGGTGAGACCCCGGAACCAGAGATGTGGATGGGACCCTGAACCTAGGGCCCACCTGGATGTATTCTTCGTAGATCCATGCCGTCCATCTGTTTCTTCATATTATTTTAGGATGCAGTCCCAAAAATGAAGCTGATGCAAATTTTAGATGGACCACACCTCAAGAAACAGTTATCATTCAACCATGACCATTAAAAACTTCCTGAAGTCCACCGTAATGTTTATTGACCATCCAATCTGTTGATAAGGTCACGTAGACAGGGATGAAATGAAAAAACAAATATCAGGTTGATAGAAAACTTTTGTGGCTCACAAAAGGTTTTTAATGGTCATTAATCAGTGTTTCTTATGTTGTAGTCCACCCAAAATTTTCATCTTCTTCATTTTTGGTACCATAGTACAAAATAATCTGGAAAAGCAGATTAACGGCATGGATCTACAAGGAATACATCCAGGTGGGCCCTAGGTTCAGGGTCCCACCCACATCGCTGGTTCCGGGGTCTCACCCAAGTCGCGCCCCCTAATGACTGGGTTGCTTCAGTTTTTGCTCTAGATGATCCTTGCATGACCCGCCATTTTCACAGCGGAGATTTTCCATGCAGTCAATAAAAAAAACAATGTATACTTCTTTATGGGGAGGTTTCAAGACTCGGATACAGTTACAACCCCCACTCAATTTTGATGATCCAAAGCATCCATGCAGTGGGCCTCACTATTAATTGCAAGAATCCGAAAATAACAACTGAGTCGAATTTTTTTAACTTTTTCTTTTTTATCTCTGAAATATTTTGACTTGAATAAGAGGGTATACTTAACTCGTACTTTTGAAGACAATCAATGGATGGTTTGGATCTTGCAATATTAAAGATTTTCAGGACATCTCCCATCCACTGTTCAAGACACTAGATCCACAGTCTTGATCATCGAACCATGACTCAGCATTTATAGAATCATGCACGTGCTGATGAGCAAGAGGAACTACAGGGTCTTTGTCATCAGCAATCCACTTCCGTTTCAATGATGCAAACCGTGCATGTGAGGGCCCACCATTAATTAAAAAAAAAAAAAAACATCGACATTGTAACATGTGAACGTTATTATGATTTAATCGTGTTTGGGGAATCATATCATGCCGTGGAACATTAGTTACCATTATAAGTTCGAGGTTGTGGGACCCACTATTATGTACGAGTTCCAACCAACCCGTACATTATATGAACATTGTAGGCCTAGTCACAAAATTCAGCCTAATCCATAACTCAGGTTGGGCCAAAACGAAGAGGAAAAGTGGGGGATGCCTGCCAAATGGAATGTGGGGTCAATGATGTTGTTTATATGTCATCCAACCCAGTCGTCAGGTGAATCCCATAAAGATGAAGCGATGAATCGGATATCAACCCATTCGGAAATTTAGATGGGCCACAATAAATGAATATGCATGTTTCCCCTTAGCATATCCCGCCTGAGCTTTTGTTGTGGATGATTCTTGGGACGTACGGTGCGCACGAGGAGGTACACCAGATTCGCCGTTTCGATTCCATGTGCAAATCCCGGGTGGACCCCACACTGTTCGAACATATGGTTGTTTCCAAACTCGTTTACCAATTTTTCCTCTTTCCAACAGCCGTTTGATGACCCCCATGGGTTTATTATAACATTTGTTTTATGTGTATGGCCAGTGAGAGCTCTTAATGCCATTTTCCAACGTTGGGGCGTCTTCCTGCTTCTGATAGATGGAACATAAGTGGAGAGCCATGCAGCGGCACCGCCGTTGATGATTTATTATCGATCAGCAACCCTGGGATCAAATGTAATTGCTCATTCAACGGTGGATCCACTTGCCACATAACCGAAATGTAAGTCCACACTCAGATATGCCAACTTGGTACGAAAATATTATTTATCAAGCGGACCATCTGGTGGGCCTTGGCTCTTTAGGATTGCCTGATCAATTTGATCCATGTGTAGTGGCTCATCCATAGAGGGAATCACCAGATGAATGGCTTGGATCATTAAGGATATATACCTCGTGTACGTAAACGAGTAGTCGACTCTACTGATATTTGTTCTTCTTGCCTTCAGCAATCTGCAATGGCAAAGTATGGGAATGTCGGGTGTGGCTTGGGTAATTCCGGAAGAGCTCCAACACTTTACTTTCCTGACAAATCTGTACGGATTCTCCTCCTCCCCTTTCTCTTTTCGTCGTCATTGTTAGGGCACTAGTATGAGAAACGCTTTGATGCTCTGGCAGTAAAACTGGGGTAAAAGTAACTAAGATCGACCGTCCAAATGTTCGGAACCAGTTTATATGGATTGTGGATCAAAACCTAGGCTTGTTTAACTTCTTGAGTGGCCGCTTGCTCGATATTTGATGTCGTGCTGAAATGAAAGCTATTCAATGGTCTGAATTCCAAGGAAAAGTATTCATTAATCCGAGGTTATGATCATTCAATCAATCCAACTTCAGAGGAGAAATTATCTTTACTGGGTTTGTATTTTTGGGCAGTTTACTTTGAGTTGATTAGCTCACTGCTCTTAATATCTGATCAGGCTTGAGCGAGGGCTGTCGCGGGCTGGGTCTTCAGTTGGCTCAGGCCCCGATTCTGAACAGTTCGGGTCAGTCCTGACAGTGGGCTCAGCCTGTTACATGCAAACCCAGGCTAAAATTATTAACCATAGCCCTCCTGAGTCCTAAGCTCACTCAATCGGGCCCACAATGTTACTGGCCTAGAAATCCAATGGATCTGCTCTTGGGGTGGGCCACACATGTAAAAAAGAATTGGATGGCCAGGGAAATTGACCATAGCAAACATTCAAGTACATGTGTGGCCTATCAACTTAGAGGGAAAGCTCTCTGTTAGTTTACTCAGGGAATCTGCAAAGTGAGCCCCTACCTGATGAACGGGTATGGTCTTGTACACAGGTCACACGTAACTAAGTGTTTTCTGCTATATTGCAGGGATCTGTCGGTACAATGGACATAGAGGGTTCCCCTGCCATCATTTATCGGCAATTTTACGTACCTGCGCTCCCTGTAAGTATCGAATTTCTTCCCAGGCAAAATTTCCGCTGTTGCTGTTAGGTAAACCACTGATTAATTTCACCCAAATCTCTCAAACGTTCTAACGAATTTTTAGATGGTCCGGAGGCATCTGATTTTTCCCTCCCAATTTGGAACAACCATTAATTTACTTCTAACCGTTTCACTGATAACCATCAATTTGACGGTTAGGATTACTGATCATCTGTATTTTACATATATACTCCATCCATAGTTTTCCCCCAATTTTGGATGGTTTGGATAGCTGTACATGAGTGCCACATAGTAAGTGGATGAATCACCACCACTTCCGTAACAGCGGTTAACTGTTCAGGTAGTTTGTATATGAATGCCGATTAGCTGCTGACTTGCTTCGTATCGACTCAGCTGTACATTGGCCGACTTGAGCTATGCCCTGTTTGAGCTAGGCTTGTTCAATGACCACCCTGTCTCGGGTTTGGCTTGCCTCAGCCTTCGAGCTGGATTGAGATGATCGAGATCAAGTTGGAATGACATGATCGAGCCAGCCTAAAATTATTTAAAATTCAGGCCCAAAGGCTGCCCAAAGCCCATTGACACCCGGCACTTGCTTTTATAGAGAGTTTCACCTCTTTTTTCTTTGCTCTCTTCCAATGTGAGACTAAACGGTATACCTTTCCAGTTAGTGGAGTTGAGTTCTAATCAAGTCAATCGATTGAGTTGAGCTGAGTCAAGTTGCGATTGAGCCGAACTTCGAGACGAGCTGAATTGAGCTTGGGTTAACTCGAGCTCCAGCTCAAAAATCCTTTTGAGCTTGGAAAAATGGCTTGGCTTAAGTCGAACCCAACCTTCAAATCAAGCCGAATCGAGCTGGTTCGAGCTGAGTCAAGTGAGCTAACAGAGCTAGCTTGGCTCGTGTACAGCTCTAGTAGCCAGATTTGCTACTTGAAGTCACGTCACCAATTTTAGTGGGCAATGGGCCCCACAAAGATGTATTTGTTGTATCTACATTATCCATTCAATTCAATTGAAGAGATTCATTTTATAGCACGATAGAAAGAACCAGGCAGATATAAAGCTCAACTGGACCCACCATAGAAAACAGTGGGGATTGAACTCCTACCACTAAAAACTACTTACGGGCCATAGAAGTTTTTCATCAATCTGATATTTGTTTTTCTCTCTTCTTCCATGTCATCATGGTGGGCCTAGGATGGTTTCAACGGTGGCATCAGTGTCTTCACTGTTTTCTGTGTGAGGTCCACCTGAGCTTTAGATCTGCCTCTTTCTTTGTCTCAGGCCCTAAAATGATCTTTCTAAATGGATAAACGGCGTGGATACAAAATATACATTATGGTGGGGCACAAAGAACTTGGTGACGTCACTTCAGTAGCAAGATTTGTTACTGAAGTGACGTCAATAGCTAATCCGCGTCTGTTGTATCCTGTGCAACCAGTTGTATCTTGTAAAACTTTATACCTTCACACACGGTGATAAATCCGATGGGAGCGGATTGCCTGTGACCACGGGCACAGAGATATCTCTATGCTCGGGGCTGTGTGGGGTACATAGATAGAGATGTCAGTGACAAATCCCAGGCAGATTCAAAAGTCAGGTGGGTCGCACCATCGACCATCGAAGCAGTGGGAGCACAAACATCCACCAGTGAAACCTTCCTGGAGCTGACCATGATGTTTATATGACATCCAAAAATGCGAAACTTAAATACCCACTCTTTCGTGTCGTATGGCCTACCTGAAATTTAGATCTGCATGATTTTTAGAATCCCATCCTATCATGGTCTTCCAAAATAGATGGACGGAGTGGATTTGTCACGGACATCTCTATGGCCCCACACAGCTCCGGGCACAGAGATATCTCTCTGCCCGGGGTCACAGGCAATCCAATCTCAAATCCGATGGTTGATCGGTTGGGCCTAGCATGGAATTTTCCGTGCTAAAAAGGAATGCACCAGTCAGGATGACCCTGCCATCGATTTCAGGTAGAGGTGGCAATGGGTCGGGTCGGGTCGGGTCGGGTTCGGGTCGGGTCAAGTTCGGGTCGGGTCATTTCCACCTCAACCCTAACCCGACCCAAATTGAATTCGGGTTGGATTCTCCCAACCCTTACCCAACCCAAATTTAACCGGGTCGGGTCGGGTTGACCCACATTTTAATGATCAACTAACCAATTTGTAGATTAAACTAGATGCATAAAACACTAGCATTCAATTGAAAACCAAACCATCCATGTTTAATAGGTATGTAAGTTACCTATATGTAAAAAAAAAAAAAAAATCAAAACTTTCTTATAAAGTATTTCTATCATGCAAATACTGAAAGAGAAAAATAAATGGAGAATGGAGTGCAGATTTAAAGCATACCTCTTTAAGCATCAATGCCGTTAGAGTTATAGGATGATGCTTCGGACACGTCGATTCTTATCGCGTCATCAATATCATCATCAATCAGTTTATCTATTTTGAAAAAGAAAAATAATAATTTATTTCATGCACTAACAAAATATCAAATAGAATTAATTTTGGTAATAAAATTAGTTACCTTCTGACCCATATAACCAATCTCTTGTACATATTAATGCTTCAACATTTTCTGATGTAAGAACACTCCGAGTTTGATCAAGGACCTTCCCTCCAATGCTAAATGCTGACTCGGAAGCAACAGTTGAAATAGGAATAGCCAATATATCTCGAGCCATCGCAGCAAGTTGAGGGTAAAGATATTGACTGCGCTTCCAATCTTTTAAAATATTAAAATCTTCTTGTTCACAAAGAGGCTCGTCCAAATACAAATCTAACTCTGATTTGACTTTGTGGATTTAGAAAAATTCTTAAATTCCTACATTATATGTCAATAAAATATGTATTAGTTAAATGAATGTATTATATGTCATTCCGGTTTGGGCAGAAGTGGCTGGAAATGGAAGCCTATTGCGAGAACTGAGAATGCCTCACCTTATCAGCTGCATGCCCTAAAATGAATGGCTGTAATTTGTTGAACAAACGGCTATGATTAAGAGAGAAAAGATCTCTCGGATTTGCCAGCTATCGGGCAGAAACGAAACTGCCATTTTCGAGAAAATTTCTCCCGCGCATCTCACTTTGCACCAGAAATTGTGCGCATGCTGGGGTGTATTCACATGTGGTGATGATTGGATTGTGGTACGAATCAAAGGTCCTATATGATGGACGGCTCAGATCGTTGAGTTGGTCTGTGATGGTGGGCCACAATGACACGCACGGACGCTTGTACCGGCGTACGTTAAAAACGCCCGCAGGATGGAGAAACGGAAAGGAAGGAGGAAACCTTCCTCTCTCAGGAAGTTATCGGGGGCAGCACCCGATTGGTTGAGGCCCAGGTCTGGTGCGCCGCTGGTGCACCTCCACCAGTGCACATGCATGGATTGGAAGTATGGCCACAGGGGTTCATCTGTGAGATCTACTTCGTCCATATGTTTTTCCAAACTTCATCAGGACACGAGTTTCCAATATAAGTCAAATCCAAACTTTAGGTGGGCCACAGATCGAAGAAACGAAAAGTTTACGTTTCAGGTAAACGGCCGCACTCGGCACTTTGTGCCTGGACTTTAGCGTCCAATCGAGAGTTTCAACATGAGGTCCTGGCAGATATTAGCTCGGATTCAACTCCCAGACATGATGGAAGGCTCAGCTCATCTAACTGTGGCCCACACCGATCACGATCAAGGGATAACTAGACTGCTTAAAAGATAAAACTTATTTCGACATCCCAACTTCAGCTTTGCACTGCGGACCTTACAATGAATAGAAGCGAGGGCCATTTCCTAGGGTTTGGTCAAACATATGCGTTGGACATGATGGATGACTTAGATCAAACACATGACCACCAATGGTGGGCCACATCAAGCAGAAACGGACGCTGTCCGTTTAATCAACTCAAGGCTGGAAAAGGGGAGAGAATATCTCTTTTTAGAAAAGAGTCGGCCAGCGCCGAGAAAAGTTTTGCTACACCCACGAGTTAGCTACGCTAGCTACACCGGTTGTAGCGATGACCCCACAATGATGTATGTGTTGGATCCACACCGTTCATACATTTGGCGACATCATTTTAGGCCATGAAACCAAAAATGAGGCAGATCTGAACCTCAAGTGGCCCCCAATAATCTTTTAATGGTTGGCGTTCAATCCCCACCATTTTCTTTGCTGGGTCCACTTGAGCTTTTGATCTGCCTCATTTTTGGTGTCATGCACTAAAATGATCTCACAAAATGGATGGATGGCGTGGATACAACACATACATCATGGTGGGTCATTGCTACGCCCGGTGTAGCTAGCGTAGCTAACTCGCGGGTGTAGCAAAATTTTTCTCGCCAGCGCCAAACTTGGAAATCGGATTGCGTCCTGAGTTACTAAGTGCAGTCTTATCGTATGAGTAAACTCAGTTGGGCCCACTGTAAATGTATGTAGTTTATCTACACCGTCCATCCTCTTTACAGATCATTTAAGGGGTTGACACCAAAATTGAAGCATATCCAAAACTCAAGTGGACCATACCACAAGAAACAGTGGGTATAATGATTTCCACCGTTGAAACGTTTTTAAGACCTGAAGTGATGTTTATTTTTCATCCAACGTGTACACAAGCTCACGTAGACATTGATGAAGGGAAAACAAATATCAGCTTGATCCAAAACTTCCGTGGATTTGCCACGGACATCCACGTGGAAGCTCAATCTCTACCGTTTTCCTATGGTGTGGTCCACCTGAGATTTTTATGTCTCATTTTTTTGCCAGTAACTTAAAATCAGATGAAAAAATGTATGGACCGGCTGGATCAAAAAATACATTCATAGTGGGACCCACAAAGCTTTGAAACCATCATTTGCTTGGACTAGCAGATCCACACCCCTCTAGGTATGTCCTGGCGAAAGTGGATTAGGTGAGACCCCGACCACACCTAAGATAGTGCGGCCTTACCATGGGGCTCATCTTTTATGTATTTATTATGTATTGTTCATCCGGTTTCTAAAATCAATAAAAATGGGGCCTACTTGTATCAGAAGTGAAATCCACTACGTTCATCATTTAGCAGGGTGTGTGAAATCTACTTAACCCTTATATGATTCGGGTCGGGTCAGGTCGGGTCACCTTTAACCCTAACCCAACCCATAAAAATCCGGGTCGGTCGGGTCAACCCAAAAATTGAATTCGGATCAAATTTTCCAACCCTAAACTAGAAAAATCCGGGTCGGGTCGGGTCGGGTCGGGTTAGCGGGTCGGGTCGAATTTTGCCAGGTCTAATTTCAGGGACTTATGAGGGGAGTCGGATTGCGTCCTTCCTCAGTATGGACGCAAAGCGTCCATACCTTCCTCAGAGCGTCCATACCGAGCTGTGGAGGGGCCCGTCGTGACGTATCTGTTCATCAACTCCGTCCATTCCATTTCTAAGATCTGGTTGATCACATGAGACCAAGAATGAGCAGGTCCAACGGCTAGGATGGAACCAATGAGGGTGTTAATGGGCGGTTATAAATAAAAGCCCACCAACGCCTTCAATTGGTGGCTAGGATGCAACCAATGCAACTTGTCCTTTACGTATAAACCATCTGCAGACCGTCCTAATTATGGAACCCTTGTGGATGGCTCATTCCCCCAAAAGTCGCTGAGGGGGAAATCGTATCTAAATTTCCAACCGTTGAACATGGAAATCGGACCAATTTCTTACTAACCGTCCATTCATGGCCTCCGATTGGAAGGTTAAGATTATCCAATCAGCATCATTTGGACTGCCACGATTTATCTCCAGGGGACATCAAATGAACAATACAAATCTCATCGTCTATATGCACGTCCCACAATGGCATATGTATATGTATAGGATTCCTCCGCTGTCAACGTTGTGTAGATCTTCTAGCCTAAAAATCAGGCCTTTTCACCGTTGGCTGGAAAAACTTGCTTTGTCTGTAAGTTTGTTTTGTACACCGTGTTCCACTTTGGAGTTAGCCTTTCAAGCCAGAAGATCTAATCAGTGAGGTCCACCTTATATTAGTTTTTCAACTGTTGAACTCGGAAAGCTAACCGGTTCTTTCTAACCGTCCATTCGTGGCCTCCAGTCGGATGGTTAGGATTATCCGGACAGCATCATTTGAACCGTCACGATTGATCTCCAGCGCACATCAATTGACCAATACAAATCTCATCCGTCTAAATGCAATTGCATGTCCCCAAATGGCATACATGGGTTCGGAGCTTTCCATCCTCTCTGATCACGTTGTTTAGATGATCTAGTACAAAAACCAGGCCTTTTCACCGTTGGGGCATACACAAAACAAATGGATGGCTGGGAAAAATTGCTTTAGCTAGAAGTTTGTTTTGTACACTGTGGCCCACTTGAGGAGTTACCCCGCATGATTTTTGAGCCAGAAGATCTAATCAGTGAGGCCTACCTTATAGAAGGCTAGGATCTGCTCACCTGTGCCATGTTCAAAGCTGTGCTTTTGTAGAGATGGACAAGGCTCTATACACGTGTGGATGATCAAAACCATGGTTGGGCATGTCCCCAATGATGAGGATGGTCAACCTTTCGTAACCATTCAGTAGTTCACATGATTAAATCATACCACCGTCAGTGATTGGAAGTTCATACCCATTCATCCCAACTTGAGATGTCACAGTGGAAACTTCTAGATGAACGGTCTGAATCGGTCAGGTAGTGGGGCACATCTTATCGTGAAGACACATCTGTCCCGCTAAGATGCCACTTCTGTGGGGAATCTAAACCATTCAAATTTGTAAGCCCCACCATGAAGACACCTGGCACCAAAATTAGGCCAGACATTTCAACAGGTGGCCCGCACTGTTGGAATGAGTAGATAACCGACGGTCTGACTCAACATCCAGGCGTGGCCAATTTATAGAGGGGAGCGGCCTGATTTTTAGAGCTGGATGATCTTTATCATGGGACCTAACATTGACATGGTACAGATGTTGTACGCAAGTGGCATGTTGGCAGGAAAGGTTTTGCTGCACCCCAAGTAAGCTCATTTTCAGCTGCATGTTCAGTTCTCAGATGATAGAAAAATTATGAAGGTTCTTGTGGTGATTCCAAGTAGTTTTAGAGATGAAATAATTAATTACTAACTTTTGGGGGCTACTAGTCAAATGACTTTTCTGGTTTGCTCCAACTTACGCTGGGATATTTAATTAGGGCCCGTTTGAATAACACCAATTAAGTTACTTTTTCTACTTACAAACAGTAGATAAGTAACTTGTTTGAGATAAATAACTTTGGCTTATGATCAATTATAAGTAACTTTTTTTTTAAATATATTTTTTTATATATATTTAGACTTACTTAATCACTTCAGCTTAATAAGTACAACTCAAGATGAGTTACCTGAGGTATATGTAGCTAATTATCCCCTAAACGGATACGTCGATTTTTTAAAAAAATGTGTAACTAGCACACGCACGAACCATCCGTTGATCAGTGGTCGTGAAGAGTTCATATACTTCACAGAAAACCAAGAAATAGGGGGCATCTTTTCCCCGCCTAGCTAGGGGGCATCTTTTCCTTGATAGAGTAGGGTTGGGTTGTTGTATTGAGCCTTCAATCTGTGGCAGTTTGACAAAAGGTATCTGGACAGGTCGAAATCTGAGCCTTGATAGGTTGAGATAATTCAAAATTATGGTGAAATTATTGGACTTTTTTTTGGCATGTTCGACCATCGAATGTGGCGTCGACTAGTTAACTTGTGCATCAACCCATTTCAACCAGTCGACGGTGCGCATGGTTTCGCAGTTTCATGTGTGTGTGTGTGTGTGTGTTTTTTTTTTTTTTTTCTATTTCTGGTTTCATGTTATATATATGCGTGTAATCGGAATTAGGGCTTAAGACTTGAGTT